>CM042148.1:6781944-6791944 GCA_023376005.1 Doryteuthis pealeii
TCATTGAAATAAACACGAACAGGCATACATAGATAAATAGATAGACAGCGAGAGAGAGAGAGAGAGAGAGAGAGAGAAAGAAAGAAAGAGAGAATAGGCTCAATATACAGCAGATCACGAATGCATTGCTTTTATGATAATCTTCATCAGCCACAAAATATATGGTTATGGTATTTTGTATGGTAAATGTGGTAACACGCTCTCGGACAGTGTCTTGCAAAAGTATAGGTTTGTCTCATGAGAAATTTTAAAAAAATGCACAACTAAAATTGATTCGCGGTAGGCCACACATAATTATTATTAAATTGCAAACTGGATTGTAAATTATTTTATTGTCTTAGAGCATTTTTATTTTATTGCGTTAAAAATATCTTGCAACGGTGTGCCATTTTTTCTGTGCCATGGTAAAACATTAAAAAAAATCATATCCTTATAATATAAGTATGAATTTATAATTGAATAAGTTCCGAGTTTAAAATGTAATATGATTCCTGTCTCTCCTTCTGTTAATATCAAATTATATAAATTGCCCGTTATTCTCTTACTACATTTCAACAATGCACCATGGAATTTTCACGGCTCCTGCTATTTATTATTTAAATCTAGTGTAAACAGTTCTCTTCTCTAGCAATGAGACCGCTGCTTATGCAAACTCACGATCTCTCCAGGATATAATTATCGATACATCGTCATGACAATCAGCTGAGCAATCATCAACAACGTTTGTTGATCGATATCGGACCAAATTGCTTAAAGGCGAGCACCAGCCGGTCAGCTCGGATAGCCAACATGTCCGCCATAACACTAACAACCATCCAATAAAGCTGTCAGTTATTGCAAGCTGTTAAGCAAACATTGCACATGACATGTATTTCATTTTTCAGTTGCCAACACCCGGTCCCCACCCTCAAAAATACCCACTTTTCAAAAAGTATTTCTATTTGTTAGAATTGCCTAACATTAGACGTTAAAGTATTGTGAGTTGATATGATAACCATGGAATACTCTTAGCTTATCTGATGATTTCAAAAGCCATTACCAGTGTATTTATGGTGAAAATAAAGAGGAACCACACGAAAAATGCGTAAGATGAAGTAAGTGAAATATATAGGTTTGCTATTTTTTATTTACTTATTTATTCTTAATTTAACCCTTGAATGTCCACTGTTAGCACGAGACGTTGATACTATGATTTAATAATTTTTCCTACTGCAGAGACAGCAAATTAGTTTAATAAAAGAGAAAAAAATATTCTGTCGACACTCATAAAGGTATGGTAGGAGTCGAAGTATTGCAATAAACAGAACTATGCTTAGTATACTAATCCAGATAATGCGTGGAATAATGAAAAGGGTTCGTTCCAAAGCCACTAATATCCGTTTCTAAAAGTCATTCAAATCCCGTTAGTAACTCAAGTCATAATATTGATTTACTATTCTGTCTTTCAAACTTGCAAAATATGCAAAATAGTAAAAGGGTGAATTATCTCAGAAACTTGAATGACCCTCACTAATTCAGTTCTTGGTTACTTTTAAACTCTGTTTAATATCGTGAGTTTTAATTACGTATTTGTTTAATCATATATGATAAGAAACAACTGAAAAATAATCACGGATTTAAAAGTATGTTTCTGCATAATATTGAAAATATCCAAATTATCCATCAGGTGATTGAAATTTAACTATAGATATATATTTAATAGTCCAGAAAAAGAATTAATATTATAGTTTTGTCATTGTGACATTCATTTGGAAATTAGTACATCCTCGTTTTTCTTTCTCCCCCCCTCTCTCTCTCTCTCTCTCTCTCTCTCTCTCTCTCTCTCTCTCTCTCACACACACACACACACACACACACGGTCTTTTCTCTCGCACACACACACTCATATATATATGTATATATATATATATATATATATATATATATGTGTGTGTGTGTGTGTGTGTGTGTGTGTGTGGTGTGTGTGTGTGTGTGATATATTAAGATTATGCTTAATTTTTCAATGCCATATTTTGCATGATGATATTAAAATTCTCGAATTGTCTGTGAATTTTATTTGTTTTTTTGTTTCTTCACTGCTTGTAAATTCCATCACCTGTATTACGTCATTTACAATCTTGAGAAAAATTCTGAATATACGAAAATGGATTCCAAGTGAACTTAGAGAAATGAACATAAGTCAGCGTTGAATAGTTCTTTTGGTTCCTGCTCGACACAGAAAAAAATTTGGTGCAAGATAGTTGCACGTAATGTATGTTTATTACAAGGATTCAAGGTGAAGAAAATTGCAACTTAATTCAGGAAATACTTCGACAGGAATCTCACGGGAAAATTCCATTTGTATTTGGTTAAATTAAAAGTGAACTACTGGAACCTAAATAAATTGTTACTGTATGATGCTGCGGAGAGCTACTGACTTGTTTGAATAGCGTATAGAAATAGAAAAGTCTAGTTTTATTGGGAAGATCTGGTGAGTTTGCCGCATGACAACTAATGCTTTCCTGTTGTTAATGTGACACAACAAATGACCACAGAGCAAAGATAAATGTTATTCCTCAGGAAGCATATTCTCCATAACTGTCACATCTAGATTAACATTTATTTGATTGTTAGACCAGGGGTTCCAATGATTTGCATATATCGTAAAGTTTCTCGAAGAATGTATTGCATTAAAACTGGAATATACAATTTAGTTCAAAGATGACGTAATGTTGAAAAATGATATGAGTGGATTATGCCCATATAGAATTATATGAATTAAATATTTTATCAAATAATGCAGGCAACTTTTTCATTGGTCTAATATACATAATTCTATAAACTTTTCTTGTTTAAGTACAATGGAATTCATTTCTGGACTCCCTATGATCTGGCGATTGAGATCAAACGGTTAAGGTCTAGCCTATATCAAACTCAGAAAACAATTATAGGAACGATGTGTTATTAATTTATAAATACATTTAAACTCGGCTTAGGAAGACATAACATACCAGGCCTAATACAATTGAAATTCTTCATTGGGATAAACGTATTAATCATTTATTAAATGCATTTAAGATCCTACTCTTCAAACTTTAGAAAATCCCATTTAAAATGTCTGTTTTTGTTTTTTGTCTAGTTTTGTTTTTGTTTTGTTTTTGATGTTTGTTTTTTTTTGTTTTTTTTTGGTTTGTTTTGTTTTTATTTTGCTTTTATTCTTAGTTTCTTGTTTTTGGGGAGGTCTGTTTGTTTTTGGGTTTTTTTTAGTTTTTCTTTTCGTTTTTGTTATTTATTTTAATATGAAAGGCTTTTAGAATTTGAAGCCTTATTTACAATGCTGTATTGTATACGCGTATTGCTTACTAGTTTTGGGTGTGTTCTACTAGAAATATCAGTGCATAACAGTTTATCTTTATTCTAAGGAGAACTACTAGTACTATAACCAGACAAATAGTAAGTTAATTTACAGAATAGTATGCTAGTTAAATGATTTTGAGACACTCGCGCTATTTAATGGAGATTTTTAATACGACAATTATTAGTGATAAGATTATTTTTGGTTTTGATTATGTAATATATTACTAATCAATAGAGATATGTAACTGTATGTAATAATCCTGATTTCTTTGTTACCTTGTTTGTAATTCTGCTGCATTTGGTTTCAATAAAAACAATTTTTTCATTCGGGCTATTTCTGTTGATATAAATATGTTATTATTTTCAATTTTCTTACATGCTACATGCATTTATCAACAAAAGTTAGGAAATATATTGTAATTAACTTCTATTGAATGTTTTTAATAACATCTATCTAATATATGTATGCAATTAAGATGTCAGAGATTTAAATTGGTATTAACTTAAACTTTAAATGTTGTAAATATGTTACTATAATAAGGGGAATTTCGTAGGCCTTCAGATTAACCTTTGCTCAATGCTATTCTTTTAACAATGGAGAAAACAGAGGAAATCTTCAAAATAAAAAACGCGAAAAATAAATCTACAAACCGAGTTCAAGTGCTGACTGAGGTAATAACCTTCCAATAAAATACATCAAGATATCTGTACTCAGTCATATCGTCAAATATCTTGGGAGGACGTCTCATCACTGGCATGCGCAATAGTTGATGTGGTAGAGAATGAGAACTTGAGCAAACTTTTCTCCTGTAACTACCTTACATTTATGAGCAGGAGCAGCTGGAATCTGTAAGATCTTGAAAAAGTTCATTCATAATTTGTAATTATTTTCATGAATGAATAAATTGCAAGAATTACAAATGTATTATAATTATTTTAATTTTTGCTAACCTAACAGTATATAAGTGAGTCTAACCAAGCATCCATGGTGCTGGTATGTGACACAAGGCTGGTTTAATATAGTGTACCCCGCATGAAGCAAGCCTCTCGAGAAGCCGGTTCTAAAAGTTTCTTAGTTCCGTCAGCATTCCTCTATTACAGCACCTCAGGTACCGGGCAAGAAACACAACCCTTGTTCCTTTTAGAAGAAGAGGAAGGTACACAGGAATTAAGCTGATTATGTTTTTATGTGCCTCTCAACGCAAATGCAGGGGAAAATACCAGGAAGATGCGTAGAAAAATAGATATTAAAATTTGGCAGAATCATCTCCTGGATCTGGGACGTAATATAAAAAGACATACGAGGTTCGACTGAAAATCTCATAGGCTGACCAAGATACTCTCAAGGAATGTGACCAAATGAGGTCTATTTTACAACATAGTTCCCTTTACAGTCCACATACTTCTACCATTGGTGTTACAGTTCTTGAATCTCATTAGCCAAAAAAGTCATAAACAATAGATATGATGTCATCTTATGAATCTTTTATCCTATAAACTTTTCCATTTTGTTTTATTATTGTCATTACTTTTTTTCAAAGATTATATCCTATAATGCTACAGCTTTGCTTTGTCATTTCTGCAGCGCTCACTAAGCATGGCTGCAGTTTCATGACGAATAAAATATTTCAGTTAATTAGTTGTCTGCGGCCTACATTTAAAGACTTGAGCCTTCAGGTATCCTCACATAAAGAAATCACAACTAGGTAGATCTGGGTAATGAGTCAGACACGGTATGTCACCACGTAGTAAGATGAGTTTCAATCACAAACTGCTTAAAGACACATCTCTCATCCGTTAACCACAAGTAGTACCCACCTAGTGGTAATTTTAAATCCAAGAGATGATTCTGTTCAACCTTCTATAAAGATAACAGTGCATTTTTAATTCCCTTTCAGCTGTCCTGTTGTCAATGTTTTATCAATACCTACAACTTTGAACTTATATGCTAATGTATGACACGCCGCCGTGTTTACAATGTACAATTATACTAATTTGATTTTTACTAATGTTAACTTCGTATAACACAAAAATACAATTATAAGGCAGTCACTAAGGATTGAACTACGTTTATAATGGTCTGAAAGCGGCTTGCTAACCATTACTTCTTAACGAGACACCACAATTACATTTAGTGGATTCATTTAGCCTGACAAAAGACTACAAGAATGCAACTCAGTAAAGATTCAACTCGCTACCTTGCTAAACATTGATCTACAGTGAAAGTGTCCCAATATTATTCCTTAGTTTGAAAAATATACATATTCATATATATATATATATATATATATGTGTGTGTGTGTGTGTGTGTGTGTGTGTGTGTAGAATTAAACAAAAGACATATCTGTTTAACAATTTTACTTTTTATCTTTTCGAGTTTACTGGCCAACTTTTTAATATTTGGGTGGAATTCGTGGATAAGTACACCAAAGTTCAAGTCCCGAGTACCCCTGATGATGGCACTTCGAAGTGCCGAAAGTACTCGGGACTTGAACTTTGGTAGACTTATCCACGAATTCCACCCAAATATTACAAAGTTGGCCAGAAAACTCGAAAAGATTTTAAAAAAATTGTTAAACAGGAGATGTATCTTTTGTTTAATTCTACATGTATAAATGAAAGAATGCTGCCCAAATACACACACACACACACACACACACATACATATATATATATATATATATATATATATATATATATATTGGGAGGTGTATGCTTACACGCGTTTATATTCTTCTTTATCTATATGTACGTTTGAATATTAATATGAATATATGTCCATTATTATTTCTATGTATATGTGTGTGTCTGTATCTGTGTGTACCTGCGTATTTTTCCTTTGTATGTGTGCGTGCATGTTCGCCTCTTTGCGTTCGAGGTTCGGGTGAGAAATTTTCCTTGGCTCTTAACCTTGTATGAACGACTTATTTTCTGCTTAACTTATACTGCTTTGCTAGTGCTAATTTTGAAATAAAAGCCTCAAAATATAGAATATTGTAACTTGCTAGAAGTATTTAAATCGGTGATACTTGCCATTACGTTAAACTTATATTCAGATATAGAGTCAGTGTTAGAGAATTATAGTTTATGTTACATGTTAAATAAACGCAATGATTGGTACACTTATCTGTAAGTTAACGTCTATACAAATCCGTGAAAAGCCTATTGTATAATCAATAGCGTGTCTGAAGAATAGTAGTCTATATTTGAGCCATGGACTGGCCTAATGAATAATCAATCGGTTTATTGATCTCCGCTCATATCGGTCAAGAATTTTATAACTTGGTTGACCAAGCCTATTGATCTGTGAGTTGAATTTTGCTCTCGCTAAATATTGTTTTTGTTTATTCTTGTTTTTTGTTGTATTTTTTCTTTTTCTTTTTTTAATTTCAAATTACTGTCTTCTTTTTAGCTTTTTTCCTATTCAACAGTATTTTTCAATTATTCTCTGATGCGATAATAATCTCCGCACATTAATAGAAACGTTATGTCATTAGAATTCCTTTTAGGTATTTGAGGTTGAATGGTAGAGGTAATGATTGAAACATTTTCGATTAAACACCAATAATAACTGACGAAATGATATATGTATCCATTTTGACTCGATGATATCATCGCATTAATATCATTATTGTCTTATTGAATTCTGAGATAATTTATTGCTAGCATTCAAGTGAGTTTTTTTTCAACTAGTACTGTCAACATTTGTGTTTTTATTTAACTTTCTGGCTTATAATCAAGAATAGTAAAGGATAATCTGGGGAATTAGTTTAATACGGATAACACCAAAGAATGTTGCATCCTTTTTCTTTATTTCTTTCTTACTTTTTTGTCACATTCTTTTTCTTCACCCAACTCCCAACTACCCCCCTCTCTCTCTCTCTCTCTCTCTCTCTCTCTCTCTCTCTTCTCTCTCTCTCTCTCTCCTCTCTCTCTCTCTCTTTTAAATATGCATCTTTTATTTCTCTATCAGGTATCCATTTGTTAAAAGTGGATACCAATCTCTTACTGTAGTTTGAGCCCTGTTTTAATAAATTTGTTCATATTTTTATAATTTCCATCACTTTTCAATCTATTATGAATTTTTTCTTTCTTCCACTCCCCGTATCTTTCCTTCTCTCTGCCTATAAGTAATTATCTATCGATAAATATGATTGGTTGATTTCTTCCATAACTGTCAAAGGCACATCTCTAAAATTCTATTAATAATCTAATAATTGTTTAACCCTAACACCACCATAGTACCTTGAATATTTTTAATCATTTCCCTTGTTCCAACTCACCTCTATCTTTCTCCCTCCCTCTCCCTCTCCCTCTCTCTCTCTCTCTCTCTCGCTCTCTCTCTCCTCTCTCTCTCTCTCTCTCTCTCTATATATATATATATATATATAATATATATATTATATTTTTGTGTGTGTGTGTGTGTGTGTGTGTCATTTCTGTCTTAATCACTAAATTTTTTTCAATCAGCACGTATGTAAATGTCGGCTAATACATAATTCAACGTTTAATATTTATATGTTTTGTAAAGTATTCACTGATAGCTGTTTACCTTTCTGAACCGACTGCCTTCTGAATATCATCCATAATTGATTGCATAAATGTGGTTATCGATTGATGAAAACGTTCTTTATACTCTGTAACCATGAATAAATACGCGCCCACGCGCACAACTTGGCTCAATGTTAAGTAAAATTGCTACAACTAAATATAACCACAAGAAATACACAAACAATGTATATACCCAACACACATCTCCCTCATCACTCTCTCTCTCTCTCTCTCTCCTCTCTCTCTCTCTCTCTCTCTCTCTCTCTCTCTCTCTCTCTCTCTCTCTCTCTCTCTCATCAGAACACACACATACACACACACATACACACACACACACATATATATATATACATATATATATATATATATATATATATATATATTGAGAGAGAGAGAGAGTGAAGAATCAATATAGATATATGTAGAGGAAACTCACAGAGAGTAAGACAGAAAGAAATAAAGCCTATTTTGATGTCTGAAAGAATTTGGTTTTACCATCGGCGCCAGAGGTTAATATTTGAACCCCTAAAAAAGTAAATATCGAATGATGATTCAGAGCAGAGGTAGACAGACTTTCCCCACAATGGAAATTAGTGCAACATACAGTTTTCCTCTCTTCTATTCAACTCCAACTGACTTTGTGCCTTACATATACACAAAAACATGTGTGTGTGTGTGTGCGCGCGCGCGCGCGCGTACGTCAGTGTTTATTTGTGTGTTTATGTTTGAGTGTATGTAAGATTTAGTATATATATATATATATATATATATATATATATATATATATATATAACGAGAGAGAGAGAGAGAGAGAGAGAGAGAGCGATAGATAAGTATTGTCTTTTCATCTTTCTACACACGGTTAATTTATATTTGGTTATAAACGTACTTAAAAGTGTGTAGATTTCTTTATCTGGTCAAGATTTTTTGCTGGCTCGCCTACGCTCAATTTACAATGGGAATCATTTATCGGATGAAAGTAAAGATCAATCAAAATATCGGAATTGCCTGTCGATGATTGAGTATTTTCCCATCACGGATTTTTCAACGCCTTATTAATGCTGTTCTTTTTCTATTCCCTTTTTTTAATAGATTCTCAACTGTGGATCAATGCTTAGAAAAGTAATCTCGCAGATGAATGAGTTCTATCTTTACTGGGTACCTACGTCTTTGGCCTTACGCCAGACTAATCTAAATAAAGTAAATGTGTATAGTACTTGTTTTACAAAACACTAACAATTTCATTTTTTAATATTACAGAAAAATCATTACCAGAATATATTGCAGCTTGCTGGGACTATTTAGATTTTGTCGGTGATTAAAAATTACATACTTATGAAGAGCAAAAGAAATTGGCAAAAATATTATTGCTTTCAAAGAATCTCATGAAAAGGTGAAATTTCTTCCCTTTAATGTTTACCAAATATTAGTTTGGATAGAAAAACAAAGAAAGAAAGAATGTAAATAAATACACAAAGGAACTGGGATTCAAATCCAACAACAAGCATCATCAAGCATCATTTAATCACTACTAAAAAATTCTCCATCCATTCAGAATAAAAAGAAAGGAACGTGACTATTTGAATAAATATACACAAATTTCTGAGGCCTGTCGCGTATACTGCTGATTGCCAGCGTAGTCACATTAGTGGAAAGTGGGAGGTATACACAAAAAAAGAAGGAAATAATTTTTTAAAAGGTGTGTGAGACATAGAAAGAGTAAGACTGACAGAGAGGATGAGCAGAGAGAAAATAATGTAAATTGTATTTAAAACACGAAATTCTGAATATTTTCTTTGAAGCTTTAATGCTGGTTTCAATTGAAAGTTAAATAGCATAAATCTGCTAAATATGTTTATAACTATAAAATAGAAATCAAACATACTAAGTGGGAATGTCATTAGGAAATATGATGGAAGTGTATATTTTGCACGGTTTAATCAACAACAAATATTATTTTTCGAAAAGATTATAAGCAACGCTTAGAAGAGAAACATTTCAGAGATATACTTTGTATGTCAAGTTATGAATTGCTCCTATCACAGTCAATTAAATCTTTTATCTTTCGTAAATTAGTAATTGTAGAGTAAAACTAAAATGCAGATTTATAAGA
>CM042148.1:6794444-6944444 GCA_023376005.1 Doryteuthis pealeii
TTTATGATTTATTCAAAAATTGTTTAATGTCACCAGGTTTCTTATCCAATTTTTGTTTAAATCAAATCATTTACTCCGTAGATATGCAATAAGCTAATTTAGGCATGAGACCAAATAATGTAGGAAGGTTATACTGCGCCAATCATCCAAATGGATAGTGCCATTTTGCATTAAAAATCACTATTCCACACTAGTAGTAAATACGCAAGTGCCTTAATGTGTCTGTCCTATTTTTGCATTTTTTTTATTCAAGAAAAACTGAAACAATATCTTCTACAAAATAAACCATTTGATTTCTTTAAACTTCAATATTCAGGTGTCATTTTTTTCATGATGCGTTTAAAACACCAACATCAAAAAATCGTTATAGATTTAAGTTGGTCTCTTGTCGTTTTTCTCTGTCTGTGCTCTACGGTAATTTGATCTCTGTAAAAAATGTAGCCAAATGACCAGTGTTAAGAGATTGCCATCTGTTGCTCAACCGACATGGTGTCAACAGGACAAAATACGGAGTTGTCACCAGCGTCAATATCTAATAAAAGAAGAACAAACTAAATCATGACTTACGTAAGGGGGATGATATAATACGCTTTACTGATAACAGTTCGTGTGACAAGTGACAGAGCTTCGTGCTTAGATCGAAAACATATGCAGTTTATGAGAGTAAATAATAGACGAAAGCTGGCTGTTTTTTGTGTGTGTGTTTTTTTTAAAGAAAACAACATTAATATCGCGCCAAATAAGTATTTCCCACCAGTGTCAGAGGTCAATACTTCAACCAGAATCTCAATTGGTGATTTTCAAGGCCAGCAATCAGACTCTTCCCATTAGGAATATTTATATAACAGGCTTTCTAACCTTTATTTGATCCTGTCATACTTAATTAAAATTGATAAATAAATTCCAGCATAATGATTATTGGCATATCACGTGTCAAAATAGTTACTGAGTTTCTAACAATGCCAGAAGTCGATAATCTGGCCCAGTTTAAAGTTAAGAATTCTAATGAGATTTTTTTCTTCTAAGCAAGAAAAATCTTCTTAAAACACACTTCTTTCCTTTGACTTTCCCTATAAAATCTAATGGAACACTCAACTAAACAGTATTGTGTTTATTCTAAAGGCAGCTTGCATCAAATTGCTACGCATTTCTTATTGGTGTCTGGGTTAGGTGTTTGAGCTTGTGTAAAAGTCAGGATTTTCAAAGGAAGTAGACCTCCCGCGCATTTAGAAGATTTGTGTAAATTCATTACTAGATATCATCATTATGATCCTTGATATACCTCTTGAACAAATAAAGTTTCCTCTTTACTGTTAGTGTCTGAGATTGGTGTTCGAGCCTGAGTAAAAAGTCATGATTTCGAAGATAACCCAGCTTTCCTTAGTTGGCAGGTTAACACAACACAATCTTCCCTTTTATTATTAGGTGTCATAATATATTACAAATTTTGTATGTGTCTTGTCAAAATGGTATAGTGAAAATGGTATATTGTAGGGAGATTTGTTAATTGCTCTAACTTAGAAGATGAAGCAATTTGCAAATTATTTTGTTATGATCTGAGTTCGTACTCACTCTGATCAATCTAATTTCTTAAATGAGATAAATGTTAAATGCCAATTATGGACTTTTTTCATATTTATTTCTTTGAAATTAATTATATAATAAGTCCTAACTACAGCATTTAATCTCTGTTACTAAAAACATGAATTAATCACTCAAAAATGAATACACATTGAAAGAAAAAGATTGTTTGAAATTAGTACTTATAAATAATTGAAGCTCAAAAAACAATCCTAAAGAACCTGGAAAAGAGAGTGGGATAACAGAATATCCAGGGAATAATTGTGATGGTCTAGACCACAGTACTGAGTAAAAACCAGGATTTTGTGTGACTGCATTTGTATTTTGTTACTGCATGAAGTCTTACCATTGACTTCACTAGATTTGCCCTGTGACTGGAATGTTTTCCAATTTAAACTGTATTCATTCTTTAATATATCTATATATCTATATCTATATATATCTCTCTATATATATATAGATATATAGATATATAGATATGGTTGGATAATCATAGTTCTAGTTTTAGTTTCTGTACATTTCGCAAGTGTTCAGTTAGATTTAGATCCAGTGATATGTTAGTTCAATCAAACACTTTTGCCCTTTGCTTTTTCAGAGATTCATCTTTTTAATGATTTTAAAATAGTGTTTTTAATCATTGTGTTGGTGATAGATAGATCTACTTCTTGATTATTTGAGTGAATTACATGTTTCAATGTATACTTGATAACTAGTTGCATTCCCGGAAATTCCACACTTTATGAAAAATATCACCTCTCTATATTCATACATATGTATTCATAGTATTACCAGTTTTCTGGCAAGGTCTAGTTAATTTATCTAGGTTTTTGCTTTCCTTTATCTTAACTCTGTGATCTGCTGGAACAGCGAAGTTGACTACTTTTTGCTTATTTTTTTTATTAATTAAAACTAGTTCTTGTCTTATGTTAGCAATTAGGTGGTTCCTTTGTATATCGATATCCCATAGAAGGTTGTGCGTGTCATTTTCTAGGAGAGATTCTGGGCTGTATAGTGAAAATTTAGTCGATCCCAGTGGATCACCTTTCCCACCCAGTCGTGCCTCCACGTGTACTACTTGTGTGCAAGTTTGCTACATTTACTTATTATGTAGTTGAAAGTTTCATTGTTGTTGTTGTTGTTGTTGTTAGTAGTAGTAGTAGTAGTATAGTAGTAGTAGTAGTAGTTAGTTAGTAGTTAGTAGTTAGTTAGTGGGCACTGGCTGAGGAACTTCTACACAGCCTGGAGGAGGCAGCAAAGAATGTCGGCCTTTATGGGAACTGATAAAACTGAGTTCATGAGCTTCAAAAAGCAAGGAGACATGTCCACACTTGACGGCAAGTCTCTTAAGTCAGTGGAAAAATTCATATATCTCATCCACAGAAAGCGATGTTAACATTCGAATAGGAAAGGCATGGTTGGCCACCAACAAATTATCAGTCGTATGGAAATCTGATCTCCCCGACAAGCTAAAGAGACGATTCTTCCAGGCTGTGGTTGTGTCGGTACTGCTGTACGAAGTGCCTTGAGAATAAGATAGATGGGAGCTGCATAAGAATGCTGCGAGCGGTCCTGAATAAATCGTGGAAGCAGCACCCCCAAAAAAAGCAACTGTATGGCCCTCTGCCCCCCATCTCCCAAACCATACGAGTAAGACGGCCTAGACATGCAGAACACTGCTGGAGAAGCAAGGGCGAGCTCGTAAGCGACGTACTACTGTGGAAGCCAGTACATGGGCACGCTAATGTGGGCCGCCCAGCCAGGACCTACATTGACCAACTATGTAGGGATGCTGACTGCTGCGCGGAGAAGCTCCCAGAGTCGATGAATGATAGGGAAGGTTAGCGAGAGATCGTCATGGATATCCGTGCAAATTGCGCGACATGATGATGATGATGATGAGTTAGTTAGTTTTGCAAATTAGCTCTATCGGTCTTTTTTTTTAATGGAGTATGAGAGATTGCTAGTTTCCTATCGTCTTTAGAACTCTTCAAAGTATTTTTGTAGAGAATTTCATTTTCAAGACCAAATTCTGATTTTTGGATATACCATTAGTGAGTATGGTAAAATTTCAGTTTCTTGCACAATTTCCAGTGGATCACATTCCGCATCTAGTTGTGCCTGATCTTGTATTCCATTTGTAATAGTTTTCTGTATTTAGTTATGTGATTAACCGTTTCATCTCTATCATCACATAGCCAGTGATCCAGGGTGAGGCTAAGAGTTTGACCCGGCGCATTCTTCAGATTTTTCAAAGCTTCATCTACCGACAAGATCCAAGTATTTCTCAAGCTTTTCACTTTCACTTCATGGTTCGCTATTATTATCAGTAGGAGTGATCCAAGTGATCTATAACTATTCCACAAATTTCACTTTCTTTGCAAGTAATTTTAAGAACGTTCCCAGTACTTCTGTAATCATAGATACAATTGTTATTCCCTTTTCGGCAACTCTTCAGTAAGATTCTGATATTTATATTTCTTATCCTTTTTCAGTTGGACTCTGTGGTACACTGGAATGCCTACATATGCTATTTGGTATATTTTTTCTGTATCAAAATAACTTAAATTTGTCTCCTGATTTGATAAGGGGTTTGTTTTAATCTCAAATATCTAAAGAATTATACTTTTTATCCTCAAACTCAGGTAAATTTTGTACTCATGCCATTTGTATGATCGAATACAAGTTGATTGCAAAATTGCCAGTAAATTACTGACCTTAGTCAATCAAGTGTATTTGCGCACTCTTTGGTGTCCAGTTTATAACTTCATAACCCCCCCCCTTCTCTCTCTCTCTCTCTCTCTCTCTCTCTCTCTCTCTCTCTCTCTCTCTCTCTCTCTCTCTGCTATTTTCCCGAAACCTAGCTTTTTTTTTCTTTACGTAATTTTGTTCTAACCGTCTTCTTTTGGTCTGAAATTAAAGGGATTCTTTGTCTTCTTTAATGTGTTTTCTGTGCAGCCGTACACGAGTCGTTTGTAATTAAGCGATAAAAATGGGAAGATTTTACTATAGTGGTTATTGCCTTGGAACTAACATTTATTAGCATTCTCGTTATAATCAAGAGATTAGAAAATTGTTTCAGGAAAAGACTGGAATTCATAATATAGATGATAGCGCTACTCTATTTTACTCGATGCAAATTTACACACCACTAGCTTCACTGAAGTCCTAGTAATAGCTAGTCAACTCAGCTCTCCAGAATTTTTCTTGGTATTCTAGCCGATTTCAGCAGTGTTGTGGTTTTGATTCTCATTGCTTCGACAGATCTCCAGTTCACCAAGTTTAGGTTCGGTAGAAGAATGCCAAGAACTCTATGATTAGTATCTCTCATGATCAACATGATTATTGTTGTTGTTGTTGTTGTTGTTTTGTTGTTTTTTTTGTTGTTGTTTTTGTTGTTTTTTTATTTTTTGTTCCGTACTAAGATCAAGAAATTTACTTAGTTTTTGCTTTCTGTGGTCTTCTGGGACGACAAAGTCAATGAGGATAAGTTTCTTTCTACTTAGGTATAATAAAGTCCTGGTTTTTTGGCCTGCTTTGTGGGATCTGTTTATCCCCAAAATCCAGAGAAATGTGTGTGTTTTATTTTCCAAGATAGATTCTCGACTGCCCATTGGTCTATATGGTCTCTTCAATCATCCAGCACCTTCCTTAGTAATTCTCAGTATTTCGCAGTACTAGCAATTGGATATTTTCGATTTTTCCTTGGATTTTCAGTTCTTCCAATCTTTGGCTCGGATCTTTGGAACCGTTCCAAATACTTTAACAATGATTGACAAAGCTATCATCTTTATGTTCAACAATTTTGAGTTTGCCTATGAGTATAGCCAACATATTTGTCGAGCTTGTCACCTTCTTTCAATTTTACTCTGTGATCTGTATACAAAGCGAAATCCAGTAAGACAATTTCTTTTCTTGTTTACAATAACTACATCTGGTCTTTAGACTACACTTGGTGACTTGTTTGAGTATCAAAACCCAAGATAGTTTTCTGTTTTTTAATCTCTGACAGATTCTGGTTTGTTCATATATCATTTCCTTGCATGGTCCTTGACATTTGCAGTTTAAAGTAGATCCCACTTCTCACTCATACTATTATTGCTGTGTTTTTTTTTTGTCTTATTTTTCGGGGGGTTATTATGTGATCTTATTCCATGAAAACCGACTTTTAAGGGCAGCAATTTTATTACTTCGTAGGCACTGTACGATTATAGTAATACATATATTCAGAGGTAATTTATTTTTATTGTCTTGGTTAATTCTATTAATTTTTCTTAAAATGCACATATTCAATTAATAAAGACAGAAAAAGATTTACATGAACTGTGATTTTTGTGCTTAGAAAGCTTTTTAGATTATTTCACGCTCTATGAGTTATTCACACCAACTGTAAATGGTGTTTTCCCTAAAGTGTGAGTGACAGAAAGTCTCCTCGGCTCTCCGAGATTCTTCTAAGTAGTCTAGCCTATCTCAGCAGTAATTTAGATTTCTAGTCCCCTAAGTCATTTTTCCGGATTTTTCCGAAGTCTCCAACTATGCTTGTTATCACTGTTACTTTCATATTTCCAGCTCTCTTGCAAGACCTATGTATTTAATTTTTTTCCCAGTTTCTCTATTTTCACACTGTCATTTGCTGGAACGCTGAAGTCTATTAAATAATAAGTTATCTTTATTAACTAAAAACAAATCTTGTCTTCTGGCTGGGATTTGGTGATCTGTTTATGCTTAATTAATAGGACCGACTGGGGGTTATATTATTATCATTTGTCTAGGCTAGCGAATTGATCTGCTTGCCAATCAACGCTCTATATCGGGCGACCAATCTTTATCCTATTCATAATCATCATTATTATCATCATCATCATCATTATGTCACGCTGTCAGCATGAATTCCCATGACTTTTTCTCGCCAACCACCCCTATTCGTCAATGCTTCCGGTGGGTCTTCTGTAGGTGTGTATAGGAGAACGTCACTTATGTTTTCGTCCTTGCTTCTCCAACCATGTCTAGCATGTTTTGTTTGTCTTATCTGGATGGAAGCAGATGGCCACACGGTTGTTTTCTCGTGGGAAGCTGCTTTCAAGATGTGTTTAAGAGAGCACTCAACATCTTCGTGTAGCCCTCATCTAGCTTTTTCTCCAAGCACTTTGTTAGGGTCCTGGTATTATAGCCGTACAGATTTGGATAAGATTTCTATCAAATCCGACTGATCCACCGTCAAAAGATTGGATGATCCA
The DNA here is from genome assembly GCA_023376005.1 of Doryteuthis pealeii. NCBI lineage: Eukaryota > Metazoa > Mollusca > Cephalopoda > Myopsida > Loliginidae > Doryteuthis > Doryteuthis pealeii. The sequence goes on from CM042148.1 coordinate 6,801,260, forward strand.
CAGTACCTTCTCCATAAACTGTATTTTTTGCGTTATTTACCTTTCTTGAAATAAAAGCATATTATCCTGGAAATGTGTTTTATTTTCATATTGGATGATAAGATGAATAAGCAAAAAATAATTTTGAGAATTTATTTTAGAAATACGCTGCCACAGTATCACCAATCGCGATCTTCTTCAATGAAGCTAGTTAAAAGTAAACGTTCCTAATTGCATTTAATAACAAAAAGAGATCTTTTGGGCCAGTTCAATAGATTGAATGAATTATGAAATTATTTCTATGTAAATTTGTTAAAAAGAGTGTACATGATATTGATGGAGAGTGACAAATATCAGCACCAAAATTAAATCGGTGAAATAAGTTCGAATTCCGACCAACACAGCTTTTGTTCACTACACATCTAAAACATTTAATCTACTTCTCTTTTATTAGTCTAGTCAAAAGATAATTGAACAAAAGTATTGTCACTGGTATGCCACATTTACTGACAAGAAGAGAGTGGTTAAGTAAAGGCTATGGCAACAAAAAAAACTGTAATAGACAATATCAGTAATGTGTATGAGTCTGGGCACAAGACTAAAAACAAAACGGTAGGCTAGAAAGAATTGGAAAAGATGGTGAATAGGTTTTTGCTTAATTTTTCAAATTATTATTATTATTATTAGTAGTAGTAGTAGTAGTATTATTATTATTATTAAGCAGAATTCTGTTGTTGTTGTTGTTGTTATTGTTGCTCTCTCTCTCTCTCTCTCTCTCTCTCTCTCTCTCTCTCTCTCTCTCTCTCTCTCTCTCTGTGTGTGTGTTTGCGTTATCCACCCCTACCTGGATGTTCTGCAGTTGGTTAGACAGATGGAAAATAAGTCGTGGCCACAAACAGGTTTTATCGGTAATCGATCCGTTTATTTTTGCTGTGTGCGACATTCTCGCCCAAAATACCCATACTTTAAAAAATGGCTTTTTTCAGACACTGTCTCCTTTTACTACTCTTCTGGGTGAGAGTGATAGAGACAGAGACAGAAAGTGAAAAGGTGTGTGTGGTTATATCGTGAAAATACATATAGACAAATACACACTTACTCAGTCACACGCATTTTATACACACGTACACGTCTATTAAATGAAGTGCAAGAGAACTGATGTACGCTCACGCGCAGATTTTTTATTTCTTTCTCTCTCTTTCTTCCCAGCCAACTTTCTTTAACTGTCTTCTACTTTTTGTCACGCACATATTTTTGATATTTATTAAGCTTAAGTTAGTGTAGCACAATAACAGTTGAGTGTAGAAAGAATGTATTGCATTAGGCTTTCAAGTAAAAATCCCCCTTTCTATGAAAGTCAATATTTCAAAATCCTAATTTGCTAAACAGAGACAAATATAGGGAGCAACATTCTATTTTGCCCATCCTTCAAGTTTGGAAGGGGTTCTTGAAAATAAGCATTTGAAATCCTATCTGCGCTTGAACACTGACCACAAACGCCAATGTAAAAATGTACAATTTGACCCACCAAGCAGACAGGTAATATTTGGATGTTAACTCTTCCACAGGAAAATCTGATTCCTCTGTACACATTTACATACATAGTTTCAGTATCACTTCTATCTTCATACGCAGAGAAACATATACACATTGAGTCTTTTGTTAAACGCAAATTCACGTTTTTATCTAGATTAACATACAAGACTTCTTGAAACAGCCACACATACACACACACACACATAGACACACACATTTTCACATTATATGCATGCATGCATTTTCATACATACTTGCTTGCGAAATAATTGAAATAATTATATATATATATTATTATTTATATTTTTGCTTGAAGGCAATTACAATGCGTATATCGCATAAAATTCGATAATTATACAAGATAATAATGACAAGTGAATTTCGGTAAAGAATTATTCTGTGTGTAGAACATCGTACAGACTGTTTCAACTTTATTAAGTCTCATCAGCGATGTATATTAACGATTTCCCTCCGACAGAAATCGAAACCGGGACTTCAGCAGCATAGTCAGAAACCATACTGCTTCGGCCACGATACAGCACGGGAAAATCCTTGCGAAATTAACCTGTCAATGATACTGATATGTCTCTACCATATGAGGTAAAGGGACGTTGAGTGAATAATAACAAACCCGGGCATTATGCTCTTTGGTGAAAGAAATAAGATTTTTGGATGTTTGTTTATTTTAGAAGCATTGTTGAATAAAGTATGTTAGTATACATTGCTGATGACACTTAATAAAGTTGAAACAGTCTGTACGATGTTCTACACACAGAATACTTCTTTAATTCTTTACCGAAATTCACTTGTCATTATCATCTTCTATAATTATCAAATGTTATGCTATATACGCATTGTAATTGCCTTCAAGCAAAAATATAAATAATAATATATACTTTATTCAACAATGCTTCTAAAATAAACAAACATCCAAAAATCTTAATTATATATATATATATATATATATATATATATAATTATGGATATTTACTTTATTTTATTTCTTCTACTCTCTCTCTCTCTCTCTCTCTCTCTCTCTCTCTCTCTCTCTCTCTCTCTTCTCTCTCTCTCTCTCTCTCTGTTACTCATAAACACAGTCATATTCTCCCGCTCCTCCCACTTCGAAATTTTTACTCAGAAAATATTACACACATATAGTCATACACAAAGATACGTACAGGTATACATTTGTAATATTAATCATGCCCATGCATAAATGCTACCACCGTAGATCATAAGTTTGCTGGTTGGATCCATACAAGTTACTTCACTGTTATGTCGTTGAGTTAGACTATTGATTGTGCTAGTAAAATGTTTTCTAGTAGGCTAGTTTCGCAGGCTGTTGACAATGTGTTTGGTCGTCACGGACAACCACATGTGTTAGATTGATTTAGGGCCCTTGTGGTAGAGCACTGGTAAGAAGCTTCGCAAGCTTTTATGAGTGCAATGAGTTTAACCGTTGTAGCCATGTGCCATACTGAGATAAACTTAGCAAATATTCTCACCTTGAAACAAATAGACATCTGCAATCAATTTAGAATGGGATAAATTAATTGTAAAATTCTATTAAAAAAATTAACAAGCTGTTTTGGGTTTTTCTTGAAGTATTTGGGAAAAGATATATATTCACACTGTAAGTATCGCAGATTTTAAAAGTACACAGATGTATTGTCGGCCAACAGCAGGAAGCTTTTGGTTAGTGTATTTTTCCAAAAGACCTGTCTGCTTGCTTCGAAAATCAACAGTTGTTGCATGCTAATCACCTAGACACGAACACCAACTTCAGATGCCACAGAGAAAATACAACTATTTCAAATAAACAAACAATACACACAAATACATAATCACACTTATACACACACACATACACACACACACACACGCACACGCACACACACACACACATATATATATATATTATATATATATAGAAGAGAGAGAGAGAGAGAGAGAGAAAGAGAAAAAGAGAAAGAGAAAGAGAAAGAGTACCATGAATTTCATCACTCCTGAACATCGCCGATTTGAAACAATCTTTTATTTTATAACTTATATCCGTAAAACTAAGACTCCTCCATTTTTGGCCCGATTTCAACCAAATCTTAAGGAATTTCATATTTCAAAATATCTTAAACTTTAGTACAGTTTTCTTTGGTTTTCTTTACTAAGTATATTGCTCTGTACAAAATTATGGAACATTAAGCGCTCAACTTGGAACAGACCAACTATAAGATTACACACACACACACACACACACACACACACACACATATATATATATATATATATATATATATATATATATATATATATATATATTCAACTACATACAAAAACGATAGATATGAGGATAGATGTTATTTTCTTCAATATGTATATTGTCACATCATTTGAGTCATATTGGAAGAAAACATAGAGACGTTTATGTTTAAAATTAAAAGAAAAATTATATACTTATACTATTTTATTAAGTTCTACTGACGTTGAAAAGTTCTTGATTAAACAGACCCTAATTTTATGTTAAATTTTTTATATTCGTACACATTGATTTAGACGTATATGAATGCATGCACGAACATATATGTCCATACTTATCAACTTAGATATTTACATATATTCATTAAAATACATTTATTTATTTAAATATGTAACTATATATATATTCATTTTCATGAATAAATATAAATATTCAAAAAATATGACGATATTTATTTATTCAAATATATATTTGTTTATTCAAAATATGTTTAAATTAGTTCATACACATTCTCTCTCTCTCTCTCTCTCTCTCTCTCTCTCTCTCTCTCTCTCTCTCTCTCTCTCTCTCTCACACACACACACACACACACACACACACATACACACACACACACACAAACACACACATACACACACACACATATATATATGTTGTGTGTGTGTGTGTGTGTGTGTGTGTGTGTGTGTGTATTCAAACACACATATGCGTTCGTGCGAAATGTGATTCCAAAAAGTAACTGAATGTTGTTGTTTTGTTTTTTTTCAAAAAAGAAAAATAACGTACCATTGAGTCGTTTTAGTGTGCACAGTACAAATATGTTGTGTGGCTATAACCTTGAATGTTTGCATCTAAAAAGACTTCATCACGTCATGCTGGTTAGTATTGAGGTGGTAAGCACACGCCACATAAAGGTTATAGCCGTAGGAAATGGAATTAATAAACTGAGTGTCTTTGTGTTTCACTTCGCGTTAATGCTCCAGCTATGGGTAAATGATATGGAAAATCTAACTATTTAAAAGAGTAGGGCAACCGTTCTGTGAGGGGGAAACTGAATTCAAACCTGAAAAGTACTGTTCAAATAATCTGCGATGTATGCTTCTTCTGATATCAGCTCATCCAGAAATTGTGGCTGTTCCTACACAAGCTTTCACCACTATTGACAAATCACCTGTGAACTTCATGTGTTAAGCTTCTATCTAGTTAATGGTCGTCATAGAATTAGTATTGATTATTATTAATAGTAGTATTGAGCTAAAATGAAGGTATGTTTCGAGGGATTGTTGTTTTGTTTTGATTTTTTTGTAATTTTTTGTATTTGTTGTTGTCTTTTGTTTTTTTTGTTTTGTTTTGTTTTTTTTGTTTTTGTTTTGTTTTGTTTTTTGGGGGGAGGGGTTCAAATTGAAAAACTGAAAGGCCACGCGTTTGTATAAAATGTTGTTTCAGATAAGGGAAATCTTTTACTGTGAAATTTTTAAATGTTGTAACACACCTATTAAATGGATTCTTTGAGCACATTCCTACACATGAAGAACAACCAGAAAAGACAATTCCAAATGCGAATTACCTTCCACGTCAATGGACAATGATCAGGTTGAAAAGGTGTGCTTTGATTTGTGGAAATAGTCGCCTAATTGTCCGTGAAGTTCCAAAAGATATAGGAATCTATAAATGATTGTACTACATGCTTTTAAAAAAATTGATGATACATCTTTTTATCGTGTTTGCTGAAGATCTAATTAATTAAACTTATTTGATTTGGCATAAGGTCAGGAATATTATACACCAGTGAGTATCAAATTCGCTAACAATGGTCTGCTTGTTTGTTAACATTACACGGGGTACTCCCCAAAACCAAAACTTTTTTTTTTTTTGCTTATAAATGAAAATTGGTTTGAGAAATAATGATTGACTTACAGGTAAACAAGTTAAATTTGTACTGAAACGGTACTGGAAGGCAGAGACGAACAGCCCAGACAGTAGAAAAGTGGTTACACAGTTGGGAGAAGTGGGTCTTTATTATTCGTGAATGACTTGAACACTTAATGGTTGTCTTTGGTGAATATTTACTGCGCCTACCGCCTGCATTGATGTCTGTGTTATGACAAACAACGTTTGCAATACAAACACGTCGAAGCTGACATTGTTGAAAAACATTGTGAAACAAAAAGGAACATTTTTTTATAAAAGTTTCTCCATGTTGAACGTCGAAAGCCATCGGATAAGAAAAACAAATAGAGACACTTTCTTGAAAAGGACAAAAGCTGAGTAACATACAATTGGGTGGAAAGTATTTAGGTTGATGGAATAGTAAATGACCAGATGGTTAACTAATGAATGTATTTGTAGAAGGACGAAAGCTATGGTTAATTCGAAAATAACTTACCCAATCAAGCAAGTTATTTCAACAACAGAAAACAAATAGTTTTATTTCTTAAATTGATAATAAACAAATATTCATTGCTAAAATATGTAGGCACGCACCTTCTTTGAAAAGGTGTAATGGCCACCGAGCAAGCTAACATAGAATTGTTAGTGAGTTCAATTCTTAGTAAATGCCATGCATTTCTGGCCTTTTCTAGTTTCTTTTAGATTTTCTTATCATATATAAATCTTATTTCAAAAAGGAAATATGAAAAAATGTCCACTCTAATGATTAGAAATTATTTTGCAACCTTAAATTACTGATTAGCTATGTAATTTTCGTGTGTCTACAACGACGACAAATGAAAGGTTGGCGTAAATGCAAAGTTAGACTTATGAAATAAAACAGTGACACATGAAGATAGGTTTTTGTTGCACTTGTTGACATATATATATACACTACCTACTAAAAGTTTGGGACAAACCTGAATTGTTCCTTATGGGATCATAAAAAATAATTTTGCATAATTGGATAAATAAATTTACCTGTTATATACATACAACCCTTCAATAAAATTCAAACAAATTTTTCTATAAGCATTATAAATTTATTTTCATAAGATTTGGAATTTTTTACAACCTGATACCTTTTCTGGACCGTAGAGTAGTTCAGAAAGTGTTGTGAAAAAAATCAACGTGGTTCCAAAATCTCGTTTGTTAGTGTAATTAGAAATTTAGGGAATTCTGAACTTTTTAGTATATTATGACGAACATTTAAAATGCTTCAATGATATCTTAAAGTCCGTTGTTCTACATACTCATTGGGTATTTGATGTAAATCCAATTATGTTTATGTCCTATCCTTTGTATATACCACTCTCTCGTAATACTTGCAATTCTTCAGAAAGCAGTATTGTCTGATGATCACGAAAGCGTGAAACAATTAGTTGCAGTATATGGTTTTAATTTCTGTGTTATACTGCCTATACACATTCTATTCCAGACAATAATAAGACAAATATTAACCAAACACAGAAAGTCCGTGAATGGCGTAGAGAAAGTGAATATATGGGACAGGTCCAAAGGAATTTAATAGCACGTGCTCAATAGAGGATGATTAATAGTGCAATGGAAATTGTGCAAATGGATTTGAATCGACCGTGTAAATAGATTATATAAACTCAAAATGTCTTTCCTAGAAATAATGATAAGATAACCTTGAAAAACATTCAGCACACACGAGTAAGTAAAAAGAAATTAAGTAAAAGAAAATCTGGAAAATTAGCTGTTTGTTCTGATAGATCACAGGATGAAGATCAATGAAAGCAAAAACTGTAGAAAATACCAAGATCTTGCTGAAAAGGAAATTTTGCAATTGAGAAAATGTCTTTTTCGACAGATCATATGGAATTCTTTTAAGGACGAAGAAACAGAAAAATAACAAACCCTCACCAAAAAACTGAAGGACATTAGATTTTAAGCTATATCTCTAACTGCTGCAGATAATAGAATTATTGGAAGTAGCGATACTTTTCCGGGGATAACAGGAGATTCAAGGAGATTATAGCTACACGACATCCATCAACAACTGTTTGATACCTAGTAAGCACATGCAAATGCATAGATGTTAATGATGATAGCTCAAAAGTGTCTTGCATAGGTTGGAAAGATGAAGGTTTCTAAGTAGAATTGTGAGAATAACTATGAAAACTGACATTTCTCGTCACTTAATGTTTCGAAAAGAGACAGTGACAATGATGTATCTCATGTAGAGTGATAGCTTTAAGAAATGTTATACATTTTATTAAAAGATTTTTCTGTTTTATCTTGTATGTTGAAGAATCAATATATAAAAAGGATTTATATCATCCAACTAAAAACCTTCTTTTTTTTTGTAACAATCGTTATCCCAAATTTTACCAGTATGAGAAGACACGGAGAAAATAAACAAATAAATGAGATAAAATCAGAAATTGTAAAAAGTGATTTCAACTATAGTCACAAGCTCTTGTTCATATTCATCTTTAGTTGCTTGATATTTTTTTAAACATTTTGCTTTCTAACCATTATACTCTAGCCACAGATGCAGATGTATTATTCTGCTCTTTTGACAGTCCTTAGAATGTGCTGACTATATCCTCTGCAGTGGAGTAATACCAAAAAAAAACAAAAAATGGTGAGGCTCTAGTTAGGAAACTCTGCGGAGCGTGGAGTAACCTTTAATTGCCATTACTCATAGGTCCACTCAGAGCCTAAGTGGTAGTATCTGTTAAGGTCCCATGTATAGGTCAAATAGATCTGTTTGAAAATTATTATCATTTGATAAAATACTTGATACCATACTACTTCGTGCAAATTATTTGTATTAGATAGGAATAGATGATATGTGTACAAAAACTCTTAAGAAACTGATTCAAAAATGTAAATATAAACGTACAATGTACGCGATTCCCTAATTTCTGGGCATGAAATAACCCCAGAGGTGTTGAAAAGCTATTAAAATCAATCAATTAATCAATCAATCAGATGTGCTATTGTAGATGTTTCTCTATTGTTCAAGGGAGATAATTTTATCATTCAGTTACTCTTCTTGTTCCATACGCATACGCATACGCACCCACACATACATACATACATACATACATACGCAAACACACATACACACACACATACACACATATATATATATATATATATATATAATATATATATATTATATATATATATTCGCTTTTTATTTTTCTTATCTCTTTAACCTCCTTACTTCGGACTTTAACAAATTCGGGGTATATAATAGCTTTTGAAATGGTTTAATTAAATCTGATAACTGGAACATTATCAAGAGAGATTGATCAAATTCTGTGTTAATCCCTCGTGCAGAATAAACACTACGTCGTTGAATTGCTTCTGGCTACGAAACAAGCTAACACTTGAAGCAAGAAATCTCTTTTCGTTCGATCAGAAATCTAATGAGTGCCATTTACTTGCTGGCTTGGCTCTCCATTATTCATCCATTTTAAATTTAATTTTATTATTTTTCTATCTCTTGCATCCTTCATTCCTTCCATAAAATTCTACATCTTTTTTTATATATTCACAGATAACTTTCTTTTTCTCGCTCCTACTTTTTTTGTTGTTGTTTTTTTTTTGTTGTTTTTTGGAGGGTTGTGGGTTTGGGGGGTTTTTTGGGGGGGGTCTTTTTGGGTTTTTTTTTTCTCTCGAGCTTCTGTTGACAATCGTGGAGGAACTTGTCTTGCTTTAGGAGTAGCCAATCAGTGATCACCTGTATCTTTTTCCTTCTTTTCATTTATTATTGTCTTCCTAAATGTAATTCGAAATTCAGCCCTTAATCCTCGCTTCAATCTTGATCAATCCTTTCTCTTACTGGCAATAGAAGTTTCCCCTTTTAATCCCCCTCTCTCTCTCTCTCTCTCTCTCTCTCTCTCTCTCTCTCTCTCTCTCTCTCTCTCTCTCATAACAACGGCCATTTCTTTGACAATATTTCAGACAAATCTAATTGGCATGAGCTGATCACGTTTAAGCTTAATTAATTAAGTTACATTGATTTGAAGTGAACGAGACGACAATTGACACTTTTCGAATAAAGAGATTGCAAACTCTACCAAAATATCCTTCAAATAAAAATACTTGTGTCCATAATTAAAAGTACAAAGGTTTGAACTGAATACCTTTTAATTACTCTGACCAGAGATATTTTAACTGAACTCCGAGCAACACTACCTCTAGCACTCTTGTCTGTGATAGCATAACATTTTTAATTTGTCCGCGGCAAATTTAATCGACTTGGTGGTCATCTGTTTAACTTTAGACGATGATTCCCACAGCTATACCAATGATATTTCATAAATGACTATTTAATATGAGCTGTCAGATGTGATTATTAAATATCTAATTTTAATAAATATATAAACACAATACATACATACATATATATATATATATATATATATATATATATGATCGTTGACATTAGTGGAAGTAATTTTGTGAAACAATTTATAACTATAATGAACGTTGTTCTGTGTGGTTACGTTTTATATAGATATCTAATAAGCTTTCCACTAGATGCAAGCAAAATGAGGGTTAGATTTCAAAAACAATATGTCAACAATATCTCTAACGGGTTCTTTTTTTATTAACATAAAATCTATAGAATCCAATATCTAACGAAAATATTTTGTAGTAAGTATACTATTTCTTGATCGGAAATCTTTTGCATCATAACGAGGGACTATCATCGGCATGAAATGAAATCAAGCTTTGAACCAGAATAATCACTCTAAAATATGTGTGTGTGTGTGTGTGTGTGTGTGTGTGTATGTGTTGATATAGAGAGAGACGAGTTAACTACTGCAATACAGTGTGATGTCCAGGCATTTATTTAACTTATTAGTCTGGCACAAAGTAAGAATAGTACACTCACTGGGATCAGTCTCATTATGGTAGTTGTGGCCTGCCTCATTGCGGATGACTTTTTATGTAGATGCGTTATATGTTAATGTGTGCACGGGCACGTATATGTGTGTGCAAAACTGTTTTTTTTATGTAAAAGTGAGTGAAGTCGTTTTAAGGAATGGATAAATGTGTTCCTGATTAAATCTCAAGGAATGACGCAATGATATTCTGTGATTGTTGGCACCGGTTGTGTTATCCATAGACAAGGCAATCAAGTACACAGAAGAAATTTCCAGATTCACGACTTTAAATAAAAGATTGTGCGTGTCTTTTATTTTTACATATAAACACATACATACACATGTTTATATATCTGATTGTAAGTATATATATATATATTATATATATTATATATATACACACGATTAGAAATATATGCATATTTTTATTTAAGTGTATATACATAAAGTATACATAAAGATGTTCATATATATACATGTTTATGTATACCTATATATGTGCACACAGTTAGACCTACAATATTCAAACACTAACACACACACACACACATACACACACACACACACACACACACACACATATATATATATATATATATATATATATATATATATATATGAGGAAAAGGGGGTTGGAATGAATCCGACAGAATGAGGTAAAATATTTTTTTTCTTTCATTCCTTATATTTTACCTCGTAATATATATATATATATATATATATATATATATATATATATATATAAGAATCGCATATCTCATATTAATCAACTCCACTATAATCTTTGAACTCTGTTTACTTTTGGATTTCGATTTAATTTCATCTTAGTAACTAAAAAATCTGTAAATGAAACAATTAAAGTGTTATTTTTACAGGCTTTTTTAAATTACACCTCACTAATAATTTAACTCATTGATAATTCAATTAAATTAGGTGACTGATCATATTTGAAACTTGTATACATCTACTCCGTAAAAATTGTAAGGTTCTAACAAAGAGAACAGAACTTATGATCAGTCACCTAATTTAATTGAATTATCAATGAGTTAAATTATTAGTGAGATGTAATAAAAAAAAAGCCTTTAGAAAAAATAACACTTTAATTGTTTCATTTACAGATTTTTTAGTTACTAAGATGAAATTAAATCGAAATCAAAAAGAAATAGAGTTCAAAGATTATAGTGGAGTTGATTAATGAGATATGTGATTCTTTTTTTAAAATGACTTGGTCTATCGAACATATCAATTTCTGGATTTCCTCTGATGTAATTTCACGTGATACATTTACTATATCCTGATAGAAGTCATCCTTGTTTCTAAATTGGTGTCCATTCTCATAACCACGTCGTGCCAGAACGCTCCACAAGTTTTCAATTGTGTTTAAGCCCTGAGAATTGGTCGACCAGTTCATTTTCCGAGGTCCACAGAAGCCTAGTTTTTGCAGGTATTCCGTAGGTTTATGTGCTGAATGCGAAAGAGCATTATCTCACATTTATACGATGGTTCTCCTGAAGATGATTCTTTGTTGTTTTTTTTTGTTTTTTTAGTTTCAAAACTAACTGTTTTTAACTAACTGTCATTAAGACAAATGAAATTGTTATGCTCTTTGAGGAGTTCTATATATATATCAGCGGTTATTTTCGTACCGTCAGGCATTCTCCACGGACCAACCATGATACCTCCAATACCAGCCCAAATCATCATACCTCCTCCCCCTTGTTGGCGCCTCAAACTTTGATGATGATCTCGTACATTTACGACCCAATCTTTGCTCAAACCATCAGGGCCATCAAGTGTTCCACAAGTTTAATCTGTGAACAGAACTTTCGAGAAATCGACCTTCATATTCTTCTTTGCCCATTTCAAACACATTTGTATGTGTACTTTAGTCAATTGAGGTTTTGTCACTGGTCTCACTGATGTTTCAACCTTTTTCCGAAGACAATAACAAGTACTTCAGGACAGTTGTTTCTTCAATGTTCTTGAAAATGTCTCCACTGGTCACGCCTAGGTTATTTACAGCTTCAAGTTTCATTCCTGACAAAAAACATCGGGAAACAACCCTCGAATGATCCTTTTCGGCCCTCTTCCGTACCTTCGTAGGAGCTGCAAGAAATATTTCATCAGTTTGTTGATATCTTTTAAATATTTTGGATATTTCTAATGTAGATTTGCCTTTGGAAAGTTCAAATGTTATATCTTTCTCAGAAGGGGTCAAGTCCCATTTGCTACCTATAATTGCACGATTATGATAAGACGTGTTTGTCGCATGGAATATTTCTATATCGTGTTAATATTGCAAATGGTCACGGTTTGTTTTGTTACGCAGAACAATTTTTATACAACCTATGCATATATATATTCCCACCATACTGTAAAAATTTCGTAGAATTCTGACAGATAGTTTTTGGAGAAAATTAAAAATGAGTCCTCATTAATAATTTGAAACGGAATGTATATATACATTCATTCAGGCATGTGCATATATGTTTGTAAGAAAAATGTGCAGGTAACCACTATTTTGGTACCCTAATAATGAAAATTTCAAATCCATATACTTTATGTCTGTTCAATGTGTCTTCTAATATTAAGATTTTGCAATATTAACAAAATCATATATTGCATCTGATTCTTTTATTTCCAGTATTGTTTATCTAATTGATTATACAGTTCATTATCTCTTAACTTTTCCCTTGAACTTTTTTTTGTGAATATATGAAATTCAGTTCGATTTTTATTAGTACACTTATATAAACAATATTTCTACTCAGAATTTTTTAATAGTTAAAAAGATTTGTGCAAATATCGAACAACATATATTATAAAGTCCAATAGATGATTTTATAAGCATAGTTTACTGAAATGGCGAGCACGTATACCAAGTTTTCCAGTTGACAGGTGACACGACGTAAACAAACATCTTTATGTTTAAAAAATTCAAAAGAGATATGTAGAGGCTACGTGTTACCATGTCAACTGATTGCGAGACTGAAAAGTGCTGTGCTAGATTGGGTGATAGATTTGGAGACAGAGACAGGCCATGGAGAGAGTCGGGTACTCAGTGTACTGAAGTAGATGACGAGGATAAGGTTTCATTCGGAAGAAGTTCCACAGAAGAAAAAAATTAAGAGAAATTTAGAAAAAATTATTACCCAGCAATTAGCTACAATTCGCCTTAAACATATCCCGTCTTCTAAACGTATATTATAACTTTATCTCAATGTGCCATGAAATCCCTACATTACACCTTTTTTACGACCTCTGAAAAATTGGTATAAAAAAACAACATCAGCAAAAATTAGTTATTACACTATAAGAACTGATTTTTATTGAAGTTTTTTTTGTTTTTTTATTTTATTTTTAATCATTTATTTATTTACTATTATCTGCGTTATTCGGACTATTGTCCTCATCTTCATTGTTATCTGTACAACGTTTCGGCTGATATGCCCTCCGACCTTCTTCAGGTAACAATGAAGATGAAGACAATAGTCCGAATAATGCAGATAATAGTAATCATCAAGCCTCATCTCAAACATTCAGAGAATTTTTTTTTTGTCTCTCCCGCCACAAAAACCACAAGATTATCACGAGTCTCATCTAATATGGAGTGGGTAACGTAAAACTGTCTTAAATAAACTTTAAAATATAGACATCATATATATTTGTATATATATATATATATATATATATATATATATATATATGTGTGTGTGTGTGTGTGTGTGTGTGTGTGTGTGTGTGTGTGTGTGTGTGTTGTGTGTGTGTGTGTGTGTGCGTGGTCGCTCAATCAAGGACATTAATAATTTATACGTTGACAAAATTTCTATAGTGTTGGACGTTCAAAAAATGCAAGCTGTAAAATTAAAAGCTCAACACACATTTGTATTTTGACTCAAACACCATTTACTAACAATGCAGAAATATTTGAATCGATGTGCCTCACAAATCCCACTGTATAAATTAAACAAGCATATTTACTTCTATGAAATTTATATTTTGCTCATATGCGCATATATGTGTGCATGTGTATGTGTTTAAGCTGACATGAGGAAAAAGAGAAGATGAATGTCTTCTTAAAAGATAGAGCATTTTTTTATCCACACGTCTGGGATTTATTTATAAATCTCTGCCTAAATTCACATACGTAATAAGAACTCTTTAGCCATCATAAATCGTCATTGGCATGTTTACACGTCGAACGAGTTCTTTGCGACGCATATTAAATCTTTTCCAGATGAACATTTACTTATACCAAAGGTAAGAGATGCAAGCAGAATTAGATAGATAGATAGATAGATAGATAGATAGATAGATAGATAGGCTTGCATTTGCAGCCAAGGTGAATTCGTACAAAATATTTTAGAAAATTCTCCTACCATTATGAGATTTACTATCTAACTTTTAGATAGATAGATAGATAGATAGATAGATAGATAGATAATGCAGAAAGAGTCAGTTTGACGTGTAGATAGGAGTAGAACTAACTGAAGAGATAGGTGTATGGATGGACGGAAAAAAATTTTTTCATCAGTACCCAAAGAAAAATAAACAAGTTAACGTCCAATCGACATTCCCGCTTTACATATACGGGTCTTTTCCTCCACCATATGAAACGAATTACCCACACATGTTGAGGGCCAGTGAGCTGACAGGATTCTTGTGAGAAACATTTGGATTCAATAACACAAACTCCAAAAACCGACACTGCATGTTCCTGAATAATATAAACTATGAAAAAAATGACAACGCTCACATAAGAATCTCGCCTTATTTCTTAAAAGAATTGTTAAACTCGACATAGTGTATTCTTTTCTAGGGAATTAATCTTAATGAATTTGTAAGTTTCACTTACTCATTAGGTGAAAAAAATATTTTATATAATTTTCTCCAGTATGATTTGGCGTATCTGACAATGATTTTACTATTCCACTTATCTTTTGTTTGTACAAGCAATCTCTCAAAGATTTTACAAGGACACTTACTTGATATTTGCTAAATTGATAAAAGAAATTAACAAATCTAAAACTGCAATCCAGGAAATTTAATTTTAAATAACATTGTCTTTAATTTCACTTCTGTTTTCTCAAAAGCAGCAGATATGAAACTAGCAATAACATTTCGTCTAGCAAACTGTTTGTTGTGATTTTGTTGCTTCCTGAAATTTGCATGAATGTTACCCATGACCAAAGTTGATTTTACTCAACAATTATTAATTCATATTTATTAAGCTTTGTTTGTATAGAACAGAGATATGATACTAAGGGACCTAACGAGAATTGAACTCAATAATAATTGGGATGTTGAGCCTTTTGATTATGGCAGTCCAAGTAGTATTTAATATAAATATTTGTAACTTAGTTTAGGGTATCACCGGTCTACAATATTGGGTTACCCAGTAAGGATCAAACTCACAAAATATGGCCTGCAAAACTAACCTGTTAATAAGCAATAAAGAAACAATATTGATACTTCCTAAACTTTTTTTAGTCTGACACAAGATTACATCTATGGCACACATGGTGGGAGACGAATTCCCTGAAACAGTAATTATTTGTGATTCTAAATTCCTGGACAATATTTTACGGTGAGGCGCTCAGTGCATATATTTCTGTACTTATTATATTCCTTGGCTAAAATAGTAGGACTTATGTTTACAGTCTCAGATTCTATGTATTTTGCTAAATCCTGAAATAGTATTTGGTTAATCTTATCCTCATTTTTGTCGATCTATTATTTTGCAGTGTTTTGAACCCTGTAAGTATGTGAGAATTTACTAAGACTTCATACTTAGTTGCAATATCAATGTTTTATGAGCTAGTACATTAATGTACCTTTTTTATACGCAAACACTTCATAATCAATTGCAATATTATTGTATTGATGTAGTTCAAAATAATTTTAAGCAGATCTATTTTATCCATAGATTTTACCATAACAGGTCAATACAACTCTGGGTCGGAATGCATACAACAAAGGGAATACTCCACACTTCCAAGAGGTCCAGAAGTTGAGTGTCACCATCAGATACAATTTAGTGCTATACCTAAGACAGTTGACAAGAGATTATGTTGAAAAATAAATATTTGTTGTGTAAAATAAATGATTTTTCCATCTGTGTATTATGAACTGATAGTCTTACCTCCGTACATGTACATACGCACACAAGCACACACACGCACACACACAGTGAAAATAATTAACTATTTAATCAAACATTTCTTCCTTACTCTCTATACATTTATTTCACCTTGGTAATATTTCTTTCTAAAGAATCCTTGAAAGAACGGCTGTATTTATTAAAGTTTTAATTTTTAATTTTCATTCTTACTCGGGAAGTTCCTACCTGTAGAAAAGACATGACGTTTGAAAACAATGTTCATGTTTCGGCAAGAAGTCGGGTGAATATGTCAAGCGTATTTAAGTCTCGACAGTTGACTCGTAAAAATTTACTCACGCTGCTTTCAAAACATACAAACTATGCAGCAGAATGATGGCATCTTTCTTATTTGAAAAAATTTCTCTTTTTTTTTCTTTTTTATATATTGTATTTCAAACTGGAATATATGAGCATAAATTATCTAGCCACTTTGCTCGAAGTTATGATGTATCAAATCAAAAATATTTGTCATATATTTTCCAGGGTTGAAAGTATGATTGAAGTTGATCCTTCAACATATATTGTTGTTGATCTTCGATTGTTATTGGTTGGGCAGCCTTGATGTTACTTGACAACCAAACATAGGCGACCTTAATACATATGCATGAACGGAAACTCTTTTGTGGTATGCTCAGTCAGCAGTTCGTTACTACTGAGTAAGATTGGTACATAACAATGGACATACCCATTATTTATATTGCGTGCAAGGTTTTTTGGCCAAAACATCGCATCAACCAGGTATGTCGGCTCTCCTTACAATCCAAATTTGACTCCCTGCGACTTCTGTCTTTTCTAAAAGCTAGAATCTGGAGATTTTATACCGAAAACGATATTTAAGGAGAACGCAACAAGACACCTAATGGCGATCTAGAAAGAGGGCAGTGCTGACTGTTTTTAAAAGTGAAATGGTTACTATGATAAGAGCGTGAGATCACAAGAAGAAGAATTCGAAGGGAAATAAGACGCCATTCATGTAACCAATATACAAATACTACTGCTTATTCTTGTATTTATATATATACTAGATAAAATGTGACCCGTTGGGTCACCCATTGAGCTCTGGGTAGATAATTGAGATTAGAGAAAAGTGGGTTTGCAAAGCGAATTGAATTTTTTTAATTAATACAGCCGGACAAAACATTAAAATCATTTTGTAAGATTTCAATTAAAGGGAATGTTTGTTCTAATTTGAGCTACGGGTTGCTGTTTATGAAATTTAATATACAAATGCATTTCAAATTCTCCCATGTCTCTCTCTCTCTCTCTCTCTCTCTCTCTCCTCTCTCTCTCTCTCTCTCTCTCTCTGAGAAAATAATATATATAACGATGAGGCAATCAAGATATACATAGAGAGGTGGAAAGTGAGAGGCAGAATGTAAAGGTCAGTTTTTTACTTAATTGCAAATTATGACTAATTAGAACCAATTAAAATGAATTTTTTCAAACATAACTCAATCCTAAAAGTAAGGAATAATTTAGTATAATTACAGTAAATAGTAACAAAGTCTTTAGGAGAAAAATATTGATTTGCTCAGCATAGTATAATATATATATATATATATATATATATATATATATATATATATGTGTGTGTGTGTGTGTGTGTGTGTGTGTGTGTGTGTGTGTGTGTGTGTGTGTGTGTGCGTGTGTGACCTATATAATCACCCCGTATATAGATACAATTGTTAGGAAATACATGAATTCATTTATTAGGTGTGCCCAAAATATGCGGACTGTTTGGTGGCAAGTTCACAAATTATGTTTAAAACAAATTAAAAATGTAATAATGCCCTATCTATTTCTTTTTTTCTTTTTCTTGCTCGAAAGAAACAATCTTAAATTTCTATCGAAAATAAGAAAAACCTACTTTCATCTCTTATAACGTAAACTACTGTTGTTAATTGGTCAGTTTCTGTGTTTTGTTTACATTACTTCGACATTCTCTTGACTTATTATGTATGTAGATCAAAGGAAGTAATTATTCGTGGCTTTTAGGTCTTATGTTTGAGTTTTATATTGAGTAAATAGTATAAGCTTCTGAATTAGAATTAAAAAAAGCAAAGTATTTCTCACAATAAAAGAAAATATAGAATATATAAAGAAAAACTTGAAAACTTAAACAAATAAATATACACTAACAATTGTTTCACAGTTGAATTATAAAATGTCAAGTATTTAGTTATCCAAAGGTTCTCCCATCCCACAAAGGGTATATTTATAACACTTATAGACATCTATATAAAAATATAGTCCACACGTAAATAATTAAAAATAAAGAAATATATGAACGTTCTATATTTTTCCCTAAATCAGTCATATTTATTCAGAGTAAGAAGACTGTATTAATAAAAAATAAGAAACTAAAAAGAAATTGCCGAGAATTTAGAATAACAAAAAAGTAAGGCGTCCATATATATATATATATATATATATATATATATATATATATAATTATATATATATATATATATATATATATCGTAGGCTGAAAGAAATTACGTTTTACAAGAGATGATATAAAAATAAATGCAAGTTAAATCAAATATTATTATAAAAAATGTATTCATTTGTAGTCCAACAGGAAGGAAAATTTTAGGTCCCATATTTAAAGAAATTAAGATTTGTTGGTGCTAAATCTGGTGAGTATGGAGGGTGCGCAAGAACCTTCCATCCTCACAAGCTTCTATTTTCTTAGGATTTTTTTTTTTTTACTGAAGTCGTTAAAAATGAAGATTAACTTATAGTCCTTCTTATATACTCTCTGCTGAAACATAATTACTTTCTGGACACTCTAATATAATGCGTGAATAAATACGAGAAAGCTAAAGGATTTAATCGATTTGTGTGATAAATCATATATGTACATACACTTTCGTATATATGTGTGCATTCTTTATATATATATATATATATATATATATATATATATATATATAATATATATATGTGTGTGTGTGTGTGTGTGTGTGTGTGTGTGTGTGTGTGTGTGTGATTTCCTTTCAAGCTATTTCCTCTTTTATGCAAAATCTTTGACGACAAAGTGGACACAATCATAATTCTGTCCAGTCATCCATGTCTGAAAATGAAACTGATGAGCTTTCTACGACCCACTTCTTCCTCATCTTCGTTTTCAGTTTTCTACCCTTTTTTCTTTATTTTTCACTCCGTCTTCTTTATAGATACCAATGCATATGGGAATATTTTTGCATCAGCCATAACATCGCTGAGCGCATTAACCGGATATTCATTCAATAAATCTTAACCTACATATATAAAGACAAAATATTTTTTTTTTAAATGGCGAAATGGCAAGCTTAGTGCCATTAGAGTGAGCCTCAACTTTTTTCCATATTAACAAGAATAAATAAATAAAAAGCTGATATAACAGAACCATCACCGCTACATATAGTTGTTATTATTTAAGCTTTACTGAGTCTGGAACATTTGCCTTGGGTTTGTTTCGATACCTGCTATTCTTAAGCGGTCTCCTATCTCAGAACAGAACTGGTTCATCACTTCCTAACTTCAACGGTGCTAACAGTAACAGGTGCTTTCATTTTGACTTGATCGTAAACCGTCCTTGCTTAAGTGTTGCTTAGTAAAGAAGATCGAACACTGTTTAACAGTAATTAACATGTAAGAGCAGCTTGCTAATTCTTCCAACATGACGAGAATACATAAAGGTTAAAGGCAGCTTAAGACCAGAAGAATGGATCACTCAGTAGGAGAGTAACTCATCACTAAGTAGTAATTGATATTCGAGATTATATTGTTTGCAATTACTCCACAAAAGGTGCATTACTGCTGCAGTCATTATTTTCAATTGTATAATAATAATAATAATAATAATAATAATAATAATAATAATAATAATAATAATAATAATAATAATAATAATCTGGACATGGACACAGAGGAAAGCTCAAAAGAGAAACTGAATCACTACTGATAGCAGCTAATTATATAGAGTCAAGAATAGATAAAACCCATAAGAATAACAAGTGTCGGTTATGTGAAGAAAGCGATGAAAATATCAACCACATAATAAGAAAATGCAGGAAATTAAAATAAAAAAGCAGGCACGACTAGGTAAAAACTGAGAATTTCGCAAGCGATTAAACTTTGTCTATACAAATTACAGAATAAGAGAAGAAAGAAAAAAGATTACAGAATAAGAGAAGAAAGAAAAATCGAAAAACTGCTTAAATACTTGGATCTTGCTAGAAAGCTGAAAGAGTTATGGAACATGGAGATTATAGTGATACCAATCATATTTGAATCTAGGAATAATCCCAGAGTATTGGGAAAATAGTGTCGGGGAACTAGAAAGTGGATAGATAACTGAGACTTTCCAGACCACAGCACAGTTATGATCTGCTATAATACTTAGAAGAGCCCTGTGAAGTTGAAGAGATTTGCTGTCAACCAAACTCCAGCAAAACCTCGTAAACATAAGATTCACAGCCAGAACAATAGATATTCTGTTCTTTCTGCTAAACAATAATTTTGAAAATCTCAAACAAATTAAATTTAACACAAACTAGTTATGAAGACGGCGAGTATAAGGAGAAATAATGTAACTCTACTGATATTTGTTTTCACTTTTTCTACTGTAAAAGAAACATTTGTGAATATTATAAGTGAAGGAAGCAATCTATTACAAGAAATATAAATACAAGTACGCTGGAGAAGAGACAGTGATATATGGGAAAGTGTTCACATGAAAGTATAAATAAATAGTATGAAACACAAAACAAGAGAATTACTTGAAAATAAAAAGGGTAAAATAATCTGAGACTTTGATACCCGCAGGGAAGAAACTGTAGATTAAAAAATTATAAGCACAGCTGAAACAGTCCACGAAACACCAGAGACAAAGTTGGCGTAATGGGAATTGGAGAAAGATTTAGACCAAAGCAGTGTTAGGATTAGGAAGAGTGTTAAATAAAAATGGATGATATTTGATAAGATTTCCGGTGATTTGCTTATAGCTAATAATCACCAGACATCTAGTGTGGATATACAAAGGCAGATATTAGGTTTTCAGTTATATCCTGATTGAATGTAGCAAATTCGTTCAGAAGAAAATTAGACATCGCTGGAGAGGAAGTTTGATTCACAGAGAAATGTGAAAACGAATTTAGCCATACAAAAACAAATAGTATAAGCACAAACAATTTGGATTATTTTAACTTTAATATTCAAACAGATCATGTTACGCTTGTCAGGAAAATAGATTTAGACGTTGTAAACAAAGAAAAGAAGATCTGTCAGACAGTCGACATTACCGTTTCAGCCAACCACAGATTAAATCTGAAAGAGTATTAAAACTGAATAAATATCTGTTTATTGACAGATAACTAAAAACTGTAGAATAAAAAGACAATTACTGTATAGATAATTACTAATAAACTTGGATTAGTCTAGAGTATTTTAGTAAAATAGACTATCAGAAAGGAAATCTCAGAAGAAACTAAAGTATTCAGAGAACATAATTGTTAAAATTGGAAAGAATACTGAGTAAAGTATTAGTGCACTGTGAAAATATGTAGTCATATGATCCTTAGGATAATATTTGTTACTGACATGTAAATGTATATAATAATATGAAAAGAAATAAATAGAATGTTCAACGGCATTATTATAATTATGGAAATTATAGAAAAATGATGTAAACGATATTGCAAAATGATTATATAAGATAATTCCAACATGATAATACCTGGCAGTAAAGGTCATACAAAAGTAAATTCATTAATAAAAATACAAGGAGTATGATTAATTATCATTGAAATAATCAAGTGAAAATAAATTAATTTTTCTCCTAAACTTTAGAATATTACAGCAGTAGTACAACAGCAACAGAGTCTATCGTTTTTCTATTTTTACTTAACTAATAATCGTTGTGATAATAATAATAATAGTTCAAAAATATTATCAGAATCTAACTACAGCATCGAAAAGAAGTGTTTCAACCAACTGAAGATGAAAATCGACAAACCACAAAATAAAAAATATTGTGTTTTGAAAGAGAACATAGAACGAAATATACTGCAACAATTTACCTCAGAAAGGATACAAAAACAAGCATGATTGATTATGGACAGCGATTAGCTTAGAATTCAACAAACCATTTGAATTCAGTAACTTAAG
Organism: Doryteuthis pealeii; assembly: GCA_023376005.1. Classification (NCBI taxonomy): domain Eukaryota; kingdom Metazoa; phylum Mollusca; class Cephalopoda; order Myopsida; family Loliginidae; genus Doryteuthis; species Doryteuthis pealeii. The sequence goes on from CM042148.1 coordinate 6,824,142, forward strand.
CTCATTATGAATAAAAATTAAAATTTATTCTTCAAAAACATGAAAGGCTATTTTGGAATTTTAACATTCCAAGCCAGAATATAAAATGTAAGTATTACCTCGAGATTCTTTGCTCGAACACCTTCTATTATTCGTTGGATAATCAGAATCGGAGAAGTTGTAGATTTTTTTATGAAACCCGTTTTGATTTTCCCAAGAATTTTCTCTACTTCGGGACGGATGCGATTGAGAAAAGGGTTATTATAAACCTTAACAGCTATAGCAGTAAAAGTTATACAACTGTATTTCTTGGTGATTCTAAGATTGCCTTTTGTGTATATACTACATTGCATGATCTAAGTAGTATTTCGTCAAATTTCCTTGACTTCCATACTCCAGGAATTATCTCGTCAAAGCCTGTACCTTTTCTATTTTTATTGCTTTTAGGACCTCATCGAGTTCATCCATCGTAAAATGTACTAACTTAATGTCTAGTTGGCTATTACTGATTTTTTAGTGGGTGGGTCCAAGCAGATTCTTGAAGTGATCTTTGTCTGGCAGATTTTAGCTTTAATCTCGGGTGCTTTTCTTACCGCTGATTTAATTTTTTTTTGTCTGCCATACTAATTGCGATTGTCTATCTTCTACAGAACTTCTAATTATATTTTTTGTTTTTGGGATGTATTCTATTTGTCCTTTTTGGTAAATTTTAGTTCTATCAGGACTTTCTTAATAACGGTCATATCGTTCAGTTTTACCGGTTTGCTTCTTGTTTCTGATCAAAATAAGGCGTGTCTTTACCATGACGACTCTGTGGTCGGTGGACACTCCTTCAAAAGAGGGCTATGTGCGTTGGAGTTATTTAGGTAGGTATGAGTTCAGATTTTACCATTTCTTTTCTGTTATTTGGTATTTGAGCATACAAGCCCATTCTCTAGAGAAAACTCGGTTAGATGTTCATCGTTTCTGTTTGGGGAGTTATAAAAATATTTTCTTATTCTCGTCTTTGGCTATTTGAGGACCCATGACTCCATCGATGATCAGGAAGTTGTGTTTAGCAGTGCGTCAGACTAGGGAAGATAGCTCATTATAGAATGATGTGATGTCAGTTTAATCATTGACATTAGTGCAGTTGTAGCACGATACTATATTGTGCAGGGGTTGTCATTAAATGTGATACACATAATTCTCGGTCTGATTTTCTCTGTGCTGTTTAGTGATTTTAAGGAGAAATCAGGATCATTCCTATACCTTATATGACGGGTTTATTCCATGAAGATCCTGAGATTCCATCTATTGCAGGTTTCATGATATTTTAGCTCTTGTTCACTATAGTAAAATCTATGAACAATTCTATCAGGACCAATCATATCAAAGAGAAAATAAATAAAATCCAACAGAATAGCAAGTAAAGGATGTTTGGAGACAGAGATGAAACTTTTAATCTCTTGATAAGCGAATGTAGCAAATTAGCACAAAGAGATTACAAGACTAGACACGGCTGGATGGGAAAGGTTGTGCACTGAGAATTGTGCAAGAAATTAAATTGTGACTAAACTACTAAATGGTATATGCACAAACAAAAATCGACCCGAGAGAATAATTTGTATAAGGTTCTCTGGGATTTTGAGATACAAACAGATCACCTAATCCCGACCAGAAGACCAGACCTAGTGTTAATTAACAAGAAGAGAACTTATCATCTAGTGGATTTTTCCGTTCCGGAGGATCACAAAGTGAAAATGAAAGAAAACGAGGAGATAGACAAAAACTTGGACCTTTCTAGAGAACTAAAAAAACTGTGGAACATGAGGTTAAAGGTGATACCAGTTGTGGTTGTTTGGTAAAAAACTGGAAGAATTGTAAATTAGAGGAGAAATCAAGACCATTCAGACAACAGCATTGTCAAGATCAGCTTCAGAAGAGTCCTGGAGACCTGAGGAGACTTGTTGTCTCTCAGACTCTACTAAAAGACTATCAGCTTACGCTGGTGTAAAAACCTCAATAATATTTAGAAGAAATACCAGGTCTCCTATCATCATGACTACCAGAACTATGGTAGAATATTTTCTTATCTTTCTCTTCCCTTTAAGGATTATAACAAAAATAAATAGCACCTCTAATAGCATCATTGTCATCCCTATTAGTAAGCATACCAGTTTTTGCTGAGATAAAGCAGAGGCTATTTATACTTTGGTTTGGTCATTTAGGGAGGGTAGGACGGTTGGAGGGGTAAATATTTTGATTGGTCAGGTGTTGTGTGGAGCAGGAAGTACAGTTATTTAATTAGGGCGAGTGCTCCCTTATCTAGTCATCTACTTGTAGGTAGGGAGCCTCGTTGCTTTGGGTTTTTTTATTGTTTTTGTCGATTTATCTAATAAGTAGCATCACTATTTTATCCCATTTCACTTGGTTTGAATAATCACATAGACAAGAAACTTTCAGTAACCAAGCACCATTGATTCCACGCCCACGCCCTACACTAATACACACATACACACACACACACACACACACATATATATATATATATATATATATATATATATATATATATATATATATATATAAATCGTTTTAAAAATAAGCAATAATTCATGATCAGAATAAAAGGGGGAAATTCATGCATAAACGGCGTAATTTGGATTTGTAGAAACAGGCGCATTTTGTAACAGTGTTTTGATGAACAAATACAATTGACATTTATTATTATTATATTATGTACTTGTGATCTTTTTACACCAGCATAAGCTGATGATCTTTCACTAGAGTTTGAGTTACAACAAGTCTCCTTGGGTCTCTAGGACTCTTCTGAGTATTTTAGCTGGTTTCAACAATGCTGTTGACTGAATGATCTCAAATCTTCTTCTGGTTTCCAGTTCCTCTAGTGTCTTTTCTAAGATTTTGGGGACCGTTCTAAGTGAACCGCGTACAATTGATATCACTTCCAGCCTCATATTCCACAGTTTTTTCTATTCTCTAGCAAGGTCTAAGTATTTGTCTATTCGTTTTCTTTCATCTTCATCCTGATATTTGCTAGGACTGCCATATATACCATTTGACAAGTTCTCTTTTTCTTGTAATCAATACTATCTCTGGTATTCTGGATGAAATAAGGCGATCCGTCTTTATTTCAAAGTCCCAGAGAAGTTTAAGTTTCATTTTCAAGAGCAGATTCTGGTTTCTGCATATACCATTTTTTGTATTATCAAAATTTAGTTTTTTGCTCGATTAACAGTGGATCACCTTTTCAAACCAATCGGACTCAGCCTTGTAATCTCGTTGTGTTAATTTGCTGCGTTCGGTTACTACATGGTTTATTGACTAATCTCTGTCATCACATATCCTACATTTTCTGTTTTGTTGTGTCTTGTCAATTTTTGTTTTGATATAATTTGTTCTTATGGCATTTTTGTTTGCAGCAATTATGAGTGACTCAGTTTCTCTCCTGAGGTTTCTTCTTCTTAACTATGCCCATGTCTTTCCATGTGCAACCTCCCGAATTTGTCATTTGAAGGACCCATATCATTGGGTTTTTTAACCATTTCTGTTTTCTTGTTTTTTGTTGTTTCTCTTCCTGTCCATATGTTGCAGCTGCTGTTGTTGGCTACTGCCATTAATCTTTCCTCGCTCTTTTCTTTTTGTATTCTTCGAGTCTTTGGATTGAGGCATCTACGCAATCCTCTATGCTGGCGAGACCTTTTCTACCTTCCTTTTTAATTCCATATAGCCTGTCTCTACCGTTCTTCGGGTGTAATACCTTGTGCATGGTCATTAATATTTTTTTTTTTGGTCAATCTGTCCTCAGATCCTCTTTTGTTCATTTTAAAAATGGTCCAGAGTATCTTATAATAGAGACGGCCCAGGTATTTATTCCCTTAGACTTCTACTGCAGTGCTTGGTTTCTTGGAGTTTTTTTATTCTTCCGGGGTATTTTTTTAACTTTTATTTCATCTCTCTTTTGATGGTGTCCGATTCTAAAATTCCAAAGTTTTTATAATTTTCAATTTCTGCAAGTGTTCTTATATTTTCCTGATGGGGTAGTTGTATTCCGCCCATCGATTCTCTTTCCCCCTTTTCCATCACTAGCATGGCACATTTTTCAATTCTGAATTCCATTCCTATATCCTAGCTGCATATTCTTATGGTTTGTACAAGGGTTTCCAGTTCTTTTTCATTTTTTGCAAAACTCTTGATATCATCCATGTACATAAGCTGGTTTATTTTTTCGGTGAGTTAGTGAATTTGTAGACCTCTGTACATTTTCTATGTATATGACTGAGTGACATCATTGCTATAACAAATAGTAGTGGCGATAGTGAGTATTCTTGGATAATGCCTCCTTGGATTTTTACTTCTGCCAGGGGTTGCCCTACTGCTGTTAATTGAACTTTCCAGTTTCCCATGGCTTTTTGATAAAATTTACGATCTTGTCGGATATCTTATACACTTTTAGGCATTCTATAATCAAAGTATGTGGTACCATGCCATAGGCTTTTTGTAGTCGACCCATGCCATTGTGATATTTTTGTTTTAGTTTTAACTTCTTTGAGGATGTGTTGAACAATATAAAGTAAGTCATGTATTCCTCCTTTTCTCCTGTGGCATTATTATTATTATTATTAGTAGTAAGTAGTAGTAGTAGTAGTTATTTGTAGTAGTAGCAGTAATTGTAATAGTAGTAGTAGTAGTAATAGTAGTAAGAAACTGTATTGAATGTGTACTCTCTCTCTCTCTCTCTCTCTCTCTCTCTCTCTTCTCTCTCTCTCTCTCTCTCTCTCTCTCTCTCTCTCTCTCTCTCTCTGTGCATGTGTGTCTGTGTGTGTGTGTGTGTGATCAAATAATTCCTAAGTTGAACTTTTAAAAGCGAAACTTATCCCAAGACATGGAAGAGATGATTAATGTTACATTGAATGTTTTGTTTATCAAGAAATCGCAAATCCAGGTTTGCTTAGTGGGTTCAACAGATAGGTATTTTCCAATTGTGCTAGTGGTTGATTTTCAAACCCCTGCAAAACTATAAGACATTGAATGCTGATTTTAAAGGTAGTAGAGCTCCCTTCTTACAGCCACAACAAATCTTCCCATCCCCAACCTCCCTCATCGTATTTGACCTAGTGTCAAACAAGCTAAGTTTAATCTGCATTATTATGATCCAATTTTTATATGTATATTGCTATAATGCAGGAGAGAACATGATACTTTGTAGGGGGATTTTTGTTAATGCAATTGCATTAAAATGCTCTAAACTCGAGAATAAAGCAATAAAATACTATGGGATCAGTATAATATCTCAAGGAGATAATTATAAAATGCTAAGTATAGAGTATCAATTAATTCATTTGCAATTATATTTATTCTATTAACAGCATATGACTAGATATAGAGCTTAATAACCGTTGAAGATGGCCTTTAAGTATGCAATAATATGGTAATACTTAAGAGCAGTAAGATCGAGTGACTATTTTGTTGGTATGTAAAAAGTGGTTTAGATAAATTGAAAATGTTGCTGTTTCACAGTCTCTGTGACCATTCAGTATTATCTAAATGTATATACACCATGTTTACTGTATACACTTTCGTATAAAAGTATGTTACACTTGTTTAAGTAATTTATAAATTGCAACTGGGTTTCTTTGATTTCCACTGATTCTTTCTTCGTTACTTTACTTTTGGGCTGCTTAGTGGGTGGGTTAAATGTGTTTTTTTTCAGTTTGCGTCAGCGGTTGGAGTTAGAATTCAAGTAAAAGCGAGGATTTCAAATACTGATTTTCAAGTCAGGCCCTCCAAGATTAGCACAACACATCCTTTCAAACTTCATTTCTATCCAATACTAGACCTGCATCGTTGCTGAGGTAGTTGCATTTTTCGGTTGGTGCTAGTAGTCAGTGTTCAAGTCCAGTAGTCAGTAACGGAATTTCAAATACTCAATTTCAAGGCATAAGGACTCGCTCTGTTTAAAAGATTAATAAGAACACAATCTTCTTACGAATCCCATTGTATTTCCATTTGGCTAAGATTAATAAATCTCAATAAGACCTCCTTTGCAGTTGGACACAAATCTTTATACGCTCGAGTCGACTTTTATTAAACGATTAGAACCTAATTTGAGCGTTAAGGGAAAAGACCGATATAATCGAGAATTGGTTGCTTACTCTAACACAATTGTTAACAGGCTTGCTTGGAAGATCAATTCAATATTGTAATGAATTTGATTCGCATAATATATTCTTTTATGTAGCTCTTGTGCCAGACTAACTAACAACTAACTAACGCACAAACTGACATCGCTCATCCTTTGATCGGAAAATAAAATGTTTGGTTCAGATGCGCTTCAGGGAATAATTTTTAATTCCAAGTCTCATGCGATTATGACATGATGATCGTCTTCATTTCAACTTTGTCGTTTCTCTTGAATTATTATTTGCAAGAAATTAATTCATCTTCTCACTTTTCCTACTTAGCGGTAAAATCGACGAGGGAAGATAAAAGCTGTTTCAGTGCTGCACGGAATTGTTAGTTTGCGAAAGGGAATAAATCCTGTCTTGTCAGTTGGATAACTCTTTCAAACGGCAGGTGTAGATTAGACAGACAAATGATGCATTTGCTGATAATTTCTTAAGAATTATGAGAAATCGAAAGAAGTTCAGATTCTACTTAAAAGGTTTAGAAGGATGCATATATATGGCGAAAAGAAAGAAAGAAAGAAAGAAAGAAAGAAAGAAAGAAAGAAAGAAAGAATTTTGGTTGGAAAATGCGAGCTGGGGAAAATACATGAAACGATGAAAGATAAAATCGATCAATGAGAAATAATTAATGAAATTAAAGATAAAAGCAAAGGAAACTGAATGAAAAAGAAAAAGAAAACAGCAAAGACAAGTAAAGAAAGAAAGAAAGAAAGAAAGACAAGGCTTTTGGAATGAAAAAGAAAAACAGGTCACTAAAAAATAATAAAAAAGAAATCAAATAAAAAGATAAGAATACAATGGGAAAAATAAAAGAAGTGACGAAAAGCAAGAAAGGGCGAAGGGAAAGAAAATATGATTAAAAAATAAATAAAAAATTATTAAATGAATGGAAAAAGAAATAGAAAAGTAAAAAGGAAAAACGAAAGCACAGAAAAAAAACCATAGGAGTGATAGGAATAGGACGAAAGTCACAGATAAAGATCGAGTAAAAAATTATAAGTATTATAAAAGTAAATAGAAATAAAATTAAATAAAGGCCACTTTTATACTGTGTTGAGAGACAAGTTGGTGTTTGCGTGCAGACTCTCTCGGGATTACAACAAGACATCCACTAACGTTGGCCTCTTCGCTCCTAACATATACATAACACCCATCAGAACAGATGTTAGCGTCAAACCAGAGATGGAATTAAGCAATAGTACATTTTTAATGGTATCAAAATACTCTAACACCTACGCCTATAAAACTGTTTAAAAGACGCGTTAAATCGTTGAGGAAAAACGTTAATAAAAGCAAAAAGTTGTTTAAAAAAAGCACTAAATGCAAATAAAGTGTGTTGGCCATCGCTGTGTTTTGTGAGCCTTTGGTTACATAAGCTGGTTCGTCAAGACGAGAGGGTTCTAAATATTGTAAATAGATCTCCCTGCCAGATGCCGGCTATCTGGAATGAAATATGCCAAAACAGGTTATATTGTGAGTCGTTATTTATGGCAAGGAATCATCTTGCAGTCTGCTCGTGAACAGATTACAGATATACAAACACACATTTATTAAATGAATGTCTTTATGCGTGAATTTACTTTAAGAAATATGGGTATACATGGACAAACCTTCATAACCATGTGTGTGTGTGTGTGTGTGTGTGTGTGTGTGCACGCGCATGCGTGCGTGCATATGTATAAACTGGCTATGTGGTTAAGAAATAGGACTGAAAAAAGGAAAATCCAAGATGTTGAAATAACATTTTATTCGTATGTTTCGCTTATACAGCTTCTTTCATTCATCCAATTATTATTAAGGCAAAATAGAATAATAAATATAAAAGAAATAGAATAATTTCATATAAATGAAATAGATGAGTTAAAAGTAGACAGCATGACTCCAATATTTTTCTTCAATAATAATCTTCAGACCTACACAAAGAGGGTGCTTGCTGTCACCCCACAAAAGCAACTGTACAGCCACTTACCTCCAATCACACAAACCATCCAATTAAAACAAACAAGACAATTTTCATTAGCTTCATGTGTATCAAGAAAATGGTTGAAATAATTTACATTAACTTGCAAAAATATCTATTTGTCTCTCAGTGGATCTAGGAGTAATGGGAATGAAGGGGTGCTTTACACTCTCCCGAGCTCTAGAATTAAAAGCATCATCAATAAATGTAGTTTAACGCCATACCCAGGACACACCAGTTGATCGGATGGGGCCTCTCCGACTAACTGTCTAGTCCAGTAAGGACCAACATGGAGCATTTGAAGTCACGTGACACCATAGGAGACCGGGTCATGGACTGCTCATCCTCCAGGATTCGTTCTTCAGGAATTACAGGTCGCCACCCACGATCAACAGGTGTCCCCATTGGGGTGGGGAGTGTCTGATCGCTCGACAGAGATGCAGTCGACATATTCTTTAACCCTAGCCGACTGGGCGTTATATGTTTTATTGAGATTAGTGAAAACTAAGCATAAGTAAAACTATATAATAACAAAAATAGAACATACTTTTTGGACATTCTAATATTTCTGGTATTGATGGGGGAACAGATCAGATGATTAAGTGGCGAATTTTACAATTGTTGATTTTCACTCATACAATATTTACCTTTTCTACGTATATATTCAACACGTCATCAACTAATCTATCTTTTGATTATTAATAATCTCAGTATTTCCTCCCAAGATTGATGGTGCGTGAAACAGATTATTTATTCTTATTACAGGTTATGTAAGTATGAGAGTGTGACTTCTCACTCAGCCACTGTCTAATTTGACAATTCTCGAGAAAGTTTTTTGTCAAGATATCTGTCGACGGGAAAGAAAACATGTTATTTTTTCATACATGTTAATTTTTTTCTAAATTTCACCTAAAGTACAAGATAAAATACAATATCTTTATAGTATTTCTTCTATATATATGTTTTTTTTGTTTTTTTTTCATATATGTAATTTTTCTCAATTTCGCATGAAGTACAAGATAAAAGATTGTCTTTATTGTATTACTACTATATACATGCTATTTTTTCAAAATTTCGAATGAAGTACAAAATACGATTGATTTTTCTGAAGCATTCATACAGATTAATACTCATACGAAAGAATGGGATAGATAGATAGATAGATAGATAGATAGCAATAGTTTTTGTTTATAGGACTTTGACAATTTATACTTCAAATGATCTTATGTATCAATAATAAGCAGGGTTATTACATAACAATATGACCACTGAGTGTTTGCGTGAATGCGTATGTATGAGTGAGGGGGATATGTTTATCACTTTATGTATAGTTGTACACATGTTCATATATATATATATATATATATATATATATATATATGTGTGTGTGTGTGTGTGTGTGTGTGTCTGTGTGTGTGCGTAAGTTATCTGTTAGAGAGTGAAAAAGTGTGCAGAAACCAAGATATAATCACAGAGTTATAAACATTGAAATATTACCCTTCAGAATTCCTAATACTGAAAACATATAGGCATAAAATCTCTCTCTCTCTCTCTCTCTCTCTCTCTCTCTCTCTCTCTCTCTCTCTCTCTCTCTCTCTCTCTTCTCTCTCTCTCTCTCTCTCTCAGACACACACAGAAGACATGTACATATATCCATTTTTGGGTGTGTGTGGGTTGTTTCTGTGTCAACAAAGCCATGTTTAAAAACGGGAGGCGTTTGTGGAGGAGATATCTTGCAGTTAACACCAACGAAACAATAAATCATTGACGAACATGCGAAGAGAAAAATAAAATTCTCTTTAATTCTATGTCACGACCCCCAGAAAATGAAAATGCAACCAGGGATGGGTAACCCTGCTCGGAAGAGAATGAAATATGCCAAAGGAACACCAGATGTCAATAGAACTAATAAAGAGACATGAACGCACGTGCACAAGCTCGTGTGCACAAATACACGCACACACATACACAAACACACACACGAACACACAAATGCACACGTTCAAAAACACATATAAATACACTAATTCACACAGACATTTACAAACACTTCTGTTTATTTATTTACTAAGTTCAATTTAGTATGGCACATGATTACAATATCTGTGTACCCAGTATAGTAATAAGAGATAGAAATAGCATTTTACTAAATTTTGTTCAACCTGGCACAAGGCAAAATTTCTAGTGCACTTTGTAAAGGTGGAATTAATTACTGTAGATAATTAGTCTATGAAACGACCATATTGCTTAACGAGCGCCCTACGGTAAGCTCCAAAAACATGTATATATTTATATATTTGTTTTTGACTTATGTGACTACGGCCTTATCTATATACATCAAATATATGTTGTATGATGCGAGTATGTATATATTGGATAGTGAGCACTATTAGGAAAAAGACAACAAAACAACCAAAAGTTGTCAAATTAATTTTAATATATATATATATATATATATATATATATATATATATATATATATATATATTATATATATATATATCATTAGGTCGCGGTAATAGCACGGATACCCTTTATTTCTCTTTCTCTCTCTCGTACGCGCACATACACACACACACACACTCTCTCTCTCTCTCTCTCTCTCTCTCTCTCTCTCTCTCTCTCTCTCTCTCCAACAGTCCCCATCGGTCATCTGGCAGGTCCTCTGTAGAGTGTCCAGAATCCACACAGAGCTGGTTAATGTTGGTTTTCACTGGTCGGCCTACACTAATGAGTCCATGTGTAGGTGTCCACAAGAAAACATCACACGAGTTCGCCTTTACTTGTCCAGTATGTCTTGTTCGTCTAACTCGGATGTAATAGAGACAAGTGGCAGTACAGCTGCTTTTATGTGGGGTGATAATTATAATACTAAAGATGAGTCAATCAATTATATATATATATATTATATATATATATATATATATAGAGAGAGAGAGAGAGAGAGAGAGAGAGAAAGAGAGAGGGGGGGTCTGCTACCTATTGACCTGTAAAATAACGGCGATAACGCGACGTGGCATGGAGTCTACAAAGTGCTTGAATCGTTAAATATATATATCTACCCAGTCAAGTTCTAAACAAATTATTGAATATGACTAGAGAATTTAGTGGAAGTTGCAGCATTTCTTTATGGCAAACACTTTAAATGAACTTTAAATCTAGTGATCTTGGTGGCCAGTGAAGTACCTGAAGTCAGCTGAGTATTATCGGAACTAGTTTCGTAATATCCGAGAAGGGTGACGATTTGTGTTATCTTGTTGAAATAAACTATTAACACCAGGAAATATGATAAGCCTAAAGGCGTGTAAATAGTCTGCAACAAAGTCTGTATATGTCATGCCTGTCGGGACAGACACCAGTTTTACTAGTGGCCCTTACGAATTTCAAAATAAAGTATCCAATACAATTACTGGGCCACCACCAGCTTGCCCTAAAACCATTTGGCAGGCCTGATCCAGACCTCATGCGGTCTTCTCTACACAGGAACTTAACTGTCTTCCAAAGAGTCTGATTGTCCAATGAGGCACCAGGCTTCCATAATTAAATAATGTTCTCTAACCCAAGTGAGAGTTAGTAACCGATGCTGTGGAGTTAATGATACTCCTGTTGGATGTAGTGTACAAAACTCCATAAAATTCAGTGTACGCTGTACAGTACGTTAATTGATGAGTTGAGTGACATCAACATTAAATTGGAATGTTATTTTATCAAATGTTTCCGTTTTTGGTTGTTGCTTACCTCTGTAAGTCCCTCACTTGCATCACTACTCTTTAGAATTGAGATATTTCCGCAACATCATTGCTACTATTACCAGAGAAATACAGAACCTTCTACATTAGAAATAGTGTTCCATATTTCTTACCCTGACAATCTTTTCACGGTCAAGCAATGTTAAATTCTGTCCAAGTCTAATGGCTGCAGTGTCTTTAACTATTACGTTACACGTATATCACCCGAATGTGTTCGTTCAGTAAAGGAAGATGAGATCATCCAGCATACTGCTGTCTCCAATCTTTTGGCTCTTAAATTTTTATTCTAAGACTCTTGTATGATAGGCCAGTAATCCACATCCCAATTAGTGAATAAGGGTTTTATCTATCTATCTATCTATCTATCTATCTATCTAACTTCTCTCTCTCTCTTTATATATATATATATATATATATATATATATATATATATTATTCTCTATGTGTGTGTGTGTGTGTGTGTGTGTGTAGTTGATGATCTTTAAATTCTCATGAACGTACATAAATGCATAAATTCAAAGATATATATATATATATATTCAAAGATAATATATATATATATATATATATATATATATATATATATAATATGAATGTATATATCTTTGAATATATATATATATATATATATATATATATATATAGAGAGAGAGAGAGAGAGAGAGAGGGGGGGAGAAAGAGAGAGAGATTTATGGTTCACTCAGTCATATATTATTGCGCTGAAAATATATAAGTATTTGTCAGTGTCACAATACACACTCACACACACATACACACACACACACACACACACACACACACACACATATATATATATATATATATATATATATATATATATATATATATATATATATATGAATATGCATATACAAAGAATATGCATATATATTTTTTCGTAAATGAGTTATACAGATAGATGCTGAGATAGATGGATAGATATAAATTATTCTTGTATGCATAAACAGGAAAAGATAGGCGGTGGTGAGTTCGGGTAAGTCGGGTGCTTAGCTTTTGACATTTGCTCAGGATCATTTACTTTCTCTTGTTGCCTCCACCCTTCCTTTGTCCCTTTCCATCGCCCCGCCTTCTCAAGTTGTTTCTGTCACCACATGCCTCCATTTTTCTAACAGAGGTTTGTTTGATACAAACACAGAACTTCCGCTCAGATTTTTTTTATCCAAAAATGGCTCGTTGCCCTGTCCAATGAACTGCAGAATTCTCATTCGAATCTGCGTTTGTTTTTTTCCTTTGTGAATTTTTTTTCTCTTTTTGTTCTTTGCGGCGTTTCCTTAGGTTTTGTTATTTCTCCACGTTTTGTGGTTAAGAACAAAGCTTTGAAGATTATTCTGGACTTTCTAATTTATAACATGATTAAATAACGAGATTCAAATGCAAACCCCTGTCCCATTTTGACAATATGATTCTAAAACGACACAGATTTATGTATTCTTGGGCGGGTTTTGAGCATGTCACCCGACAATATAATATCACGAAAAGTTGCTGTAGATATTTATCACACTTTGATACAAGACTATGCTCATAAAGAGCTCAGTGGGAAGCAACCTCATTATCAACAGATCATAGAATTAGAACATTAACTGCTGTACTGCAAAATGCAAAGAAAAAACAGTAAGAACAGAAAATGATCTTATGAAAAACTCATAATTTAGCTAATTTATATTTGTATAATTTATATCAGTTCTCAGATATACTCAATTTATAAACACACACACATGCATTTTTCCATCCTCATTGCTCCCATATATATATATATATATATATATATATATATATATATATATATATATATGGGAGCAATGACACGCGCATGACAACATACGCACACGTACAAACAAAAAAGTGCATTCACGTAAACATGCAACACGAGAATACAGTTATAAAAAAGTGCCATCTGTAACATTTTCAAAAAAAGATTTTCATTTAACTAAAAATGCTATAACAAGACGACAACTACTTCAGTTCCAGTGTTCTTCTGAAAAAGAGATTTTATCTCGAAATATCAAGAATAAATTACAGGTTAACAAACAAAACCATTGTTACCCTATTATTTTTTCTTTACACCTCCAAACCAATATATACACAATGCTTCAAGCAAATTATGAAACTCATTGCTCCCATATATATATATATATATATATATATATATATATATATATATAGTATTACAGTGTGTACGGGAATAACCTACTCGGGTTTCACCATGAGGATCTTCAGGGTTAATTTCCACTGAATTAAACTATTCACTAATTTTAACATTTTTTGTGTGCGTTGATATGACAGCTGCCACGTGATTGTCAAAATTCAGATTTTTAATGTACTTAAGAGTGTTTTTGATAGAGTATAGTTTTTTATATAACAAGCCCTTACGATTCGAAAGATTACTGTAACACAATGTTCATCCTTTCTATACGATCCTGTGTCAGATACATATAAAGAAAACATATAATAATTACTATTTGAGAGAGAGAGGGAGGGGGAGAGAGGGAGAGGAAGAACGTATTTGTTTATGTGAACGCGTTTTGTGTGAATGTGAATTGTGTTTGTATGGCAAAATTTGCTGGTGGCAAATTAAAACATTATGACGATGTGTGGATAAAGGTTACCAGAATTTAGTGCGAAATGAAGCTAAATGAAATCTAGTTTAGATTATACAAAACAGGTAATAGAAATAATTTAACAACAGTGAAAGCAATTTCGGGAAACATTAGAATAACTAGTTCATTTATCAACAACTGAGTATATTAGCGTTTGTTGTTTTGTTTTGTGTTGTTTTGTTTATTTGTTTTTTTATCTAATAATTTTACTTTTTTGTTTTTACAGTTGCTCTCATCATATTAAGAATAATATGAAATAAGGTATTTTATGTTGCGCCTTTTAAGAATAAAAATCAATATTATTAAATCAAATGAATAAATAATAAATATAATTGATTTTTTAAACGTGCGGCAAAAGTTAGAATACAGCATATCAAGCCGAAATAACTGTTCTTTATAATTGAAAGCAAATTCATATTTTATCAGTTCTTCAATGTACAAAAGAAAAAAAGATAATAAAAGCTGACAAAAATTAAATGACTGATTTAGTAAATGAATAAATAAAAAGAGTTCCTAAAACAGTAAAACATTAAAAGTTCTACTATTGATTAATTGATTACTTTAATATCCTAGCGAATTACTATTTCTAGTAATATTGCTCTGAAGATTGTATAAATAAACATAGAAATATTAGCACCTCATTTTTCTTTACTTAATAAAACGTTATGCATCTTAAAGCAGGTAATTTATTGTCTCTAATCAAATATTCATCACCTTCAATTACACTGGCCTGCGTTAAAAAAAACTTTTTCAAAAAATCAAAGGATTACCAAGTGATATCAGATCGCCATTTTATGTGGAATTCAATTATACCATTCATTGTGTTTAGTCAGATGTTTCTTAATATGTGCTTGAATATGTTATACATAATAATAACACTAATTTAAAGCCCGTCGATTCTACTTGTCACAGGTATAATACACGTCAAGTAACAGCTTGTATCTTAAAAATGTAATCTGATTAGAAAAGATAAGCATAATTTTTGGATTCAGCGTAAAAAAAAATTCCTTAAAATCATCTATTATATATTTGACCTTGAAAACATCACAGGCCAGTGTTATTTTTCAAAATGATTTTATATTTTACATTTTTGGTAGAGATTTTTAAAGAATTAAAAAAAAAGAAGTTGAAAATGGTGACAAAGCCGTGACGTCATCTGGACTGAGTCTTTAGTAGTGAAGTAAACATTGGGTTCAATATAAATTCATTTTTAAAACATCTTTTTAATTTTTTTCTCAGAATTTTTGAGATGAGGCTTGATAATTTGGGTTATTTGGATTATTCGAACTATTGTCCTCATCTTTATTGTTATCTGTACATCCGGCCTTCTTCAGGTATTTCTTGTTGGACTCTGGAGCTTTCTTAAACTCGGGAACTTTTTTTTCGAACTAAGGAACAATCTATCATAATCGGGAGCCATCATGGATCTTTGAACCTAACCCTTTATTCAATCCACGGGGATACCCTATTCTCATTCCGTTAACCATAGCTAGGTATAAGAATTAAGCTATGTTAATTATTATTCTATGTTACTGTCAGCCTTGACAAGGATTGAACCTGCAGTACAGAGATAACTGTCACTTAGAACTCTTAACCCACGCCTATATCCACTATGCTATGTGTCCAATTGGAAAAAGAAGGTTACCGAGATCGAGAAGGCTCCCGAGTCCGACAAGAAATACATGAAGAAGACCGGAGGGCACATCGGTCGAAACGTTGTACAGATTACAACAAAGGTGAGGAAACTAGTCTGAATAATCCAAATAATACAAACAAATTTTTAATTGTTTTCGTTTTTTTTTTAAATTATCTGTTTTAACCACACCCATTTCTTCTCCGGTTTCTATCAAATTGTGTCTAAGATTTTTAGATGAAACTTCAATAATCATTTTTTCAGACTATCATCATCTTTATTATTTTAAAAGAATATTTCCGAGAAAATCAGAAATAAGAAACAATTAAAAAAGTGTACTATATTTTGTCAATAATTCAATGTTTATTGATAACACCCCCACAGCAGTTCTTTCAGATCCTGCTGCCGTGATAAGCGGCTACCGGACAATTTCAGTCAATTGTTTAAATCGCCTGGTCTATAGTTTACATTTACTGTTCATTGCATTCGTTTTAGCCTATACATACTGACTTTTCTCCGTATGATTACCATGCTGGTGTTTCATAAATATTTCAATTTATGCTAGAATCAGAACAAAAAACAAGTGCGTAAACATGCCACAATCTTTGTTTGTGATAGTTAAGACTGATAGTGCAAACAGTATATTTTAAATCCCACTATTGAAGATTCATTTCACGGATTCACGAATTTTTCTTCTCTCGCATCTGACCATCCCTATACAAAACATACATGACCGGTTCAGGTCGCCTAAAATATGTTGTTTGCAAAAAGCAAATACATTAACAAATAATGACTCTTAATGAAGGGTAAATATTTTCCAACTAAAACGCAATAGCTCAGATTTATATTTATCAATATGTCTCTGTATATCCATGTATATAACCATGGATAGATGGATAGATAGATACAGAGAGACAGGGGAATGGGAAGGAGAGAAATACGTATTTGTGTATGCAAATGCGTTTTGTGTGAATGTGACTTATTCGGACTGTGTTTATTTGAATGGCAAACTTTGGTTTTCTTGTGCCGTTAGCAACGTTGCTAGCAAAAGAGCATCAAATGCTAAAATTGTGATTAGTAAGTCATGCCGATGACAGGCGAGTAGGACGTACAACGAGGCCCAGCTGTGAATTTATACAATCATCTGAGTGGAAGGCCAAGAACTTTGAGTTATATAAGTCATGATTTAATATGAGAGAAAGAAACTGTGAAAAAGAAGAGTGAGTTAAAAGGAGATAAAAATAGAGAGAAATTCGAAAACCCAACAAAGAAGACACAGAAGGTAAAGGGAAAAACAGAGAGAAAGAATAGAATTAAGAAATATAAAGAACGGAGAAATGAAGGAGGACTGTAAAGAAATGAGAAAAATTTGGAAAAGAACAGTGAGCTGAAAGTATGGAAAGAGAGAGAGAGAGAGAGAGTGAGAGAGAGAGAGAGAGAGAGAGAGTAAGGATATAAAAGAAAGAAAGAAAGAAAGAAAGAGAATGTCAATTCAAGGCAATAAATAAAAGAGGCTGCATAACTAAAGAAGAAATAAAAGTAAAAAGAATTATAAAAGTATCATATAGGAAGAAAGAAATATGCGATGACAAGAGAATAATATAAAAATCCAAAACACTGCATATTCTGTCAACTGTTCTTCCGAAATTAAAATTGAGGGAAACAAATGCAACCGACGGGCAATAGGCCAGGTATATATAAACCTTTTAAATATGTTTTTTTTTTCTATGAATATCTAGGAAGATTAAAACCAAAGCATAACGAGAAAGGGGCGGACTGGGGCCAGAATGGTGTAATTTTCCTTCATTTTTTTTTTTTTTTTTTTTTGACAACGATCCGGTTCATCAACGTCTTTGAGAAAAAGGGCTGAAATTTGAAGCTGGCCATCAGAATAACCTTAGGGCGTCTTGCTTACACAAACTAATGATTAGTTAGCTCGAAGCACCCTCCTTCCAGTCCAACTGACGACAGTATAGAGTCGCTGGTAAACACAGTCATGTTTTATCATTGCGTATACACTTCTTCTTCTTCTTCTTTTCCTTTTTCTTCTTCTTCTTCTTCTTCTTCATCATCATCATCATCATCATCATCTTGTGTCTTAGGCATTAAATGACAACCGATGCAATTGTGGTTGCGTAGGTGCTCAGAAAAGCAAAATATCTTTGAAAACCAGTTTCACTCTTAAGCTCGGTCTTTTATGCTTTCTTTTCTAAATGTTCTGAAAGATGTTTATTGCAGTTTGCATCATCGTGCTCACTAGACACGCACACCATTATTAGCTTGAAATAAAAAAGATCTGCATATTTTTCTTGTGCAAAGCTGTTTATAGCCAAAACGAAACTATTTATTCATCCTTTATGAGTGCTCGTGCCGTAATGGGATCTCAATAGTTGGAGCAATGGAGAGAATAATTTGAGTTTTATTAATCAAAATATTGCTTTTATTTTTGGAACGATTACTAACAAAGAATTATTTTCAGAAAAATGAAATCTGCCAAAAACAAGACAACTGTAACACAATTTGGAATCACCGTGAGAAAATATTTCATCAATACTTAATTATTGTTTCTACTATCATGATTTTTGTTCTAATCTAGTTATACGCCTACATCATTTTTGTAAGTAGATTTTCTGGATTTTTTCAGATTAATGTTTCCAGTAAAGGGTCTTCCAGTAAAGTGAACTAAATCGAGTTGAAATATATAGTCCCACTATCATAGCAGTAGCGTAGGAGTGAATTAGTAATAAGAAATAAAATATATTAACGGATCACAGACAAGATTATGAGCATAAGACCACATAACTCTCCACAGACCACATTAACCTGAAGATGATCAGGGAATAAACAACCCGAAACATTTTGAAAACAATAGGAAAATAACAAAGATGAGAACTATAAACATTTATTTATAATCACAGATAGATTCCTTTAAAACAAATACCCTAATTTTTTCGACATCTCCGTTTACAGAAATGATGTTTTAAATAATTTTATTACTTTATTCACTTTCTTTTTAATCTGTTTTCTTCCCCTATGTGGGTCCAGGTTATTTGTATGTTTGATATGTACATAAACACAACAGTATAGCTGTGTGTATGTGAGAGATGGGAAGTAGATTTTTAGAATATGTGTCCTTATGTTTTCAACCGTCAATATTTAGATTTTTTTATTGTTTGAAAGTAGATTCTAACTAATGCACATACAGATACACATATACACATTTATTTTCCGCATATATTTAACAAGTAAAAACACACATGCACACAAGCACATTCAAACTCATTATTGGAATCATGCTTAATTATCTATGCACCTAAATTTTGATTTTTAGTAATTGATTGGATTATTAAATATTTGAGTGTGAGGGAATATATACACACGTTTTAGTGTATGTGTATAGGAGTGTAAATAGCATTTGAGTATCCACGTCTAGTTTTTTTCTCTTCAAGTTTCAGATACCTCATAATTATGCTACAATGTTTGAAGGGGAAAAGAGTGAGTACCTAATCACTTTCCTATAATTTACATACTAAAACAGTTGCAATGAAATCCTATAATTTCCTAAATGAATACTCTCAAAGTCTAATAAGTTTTTGTGTAAGGTTTGTATAAGTAAAGGCTAAGTGCTTTGTATGTAAATGTTTTTGTATTTTACACTTGTGCTTTATTGTGTGTAGGTTGTTGTTATTGTTGTTGTTGTTGTTTTTTTTAAATGTACGTATGTGACCGTGTGTGTGTGTGTACGAGTCATCTATACTAGAACAAGTTTTTGATTGCTTATCTCGAATGTCATTGATACTGATTTCAATTTATATAGGCTGTCTCATTATTTTGCCTTTGTATCCGACCTTGTATAACATATATCTTAAACTATGGATATTGTTGAGCTAATTCTAGCTGAACACAAGAGTTCAGTAAAGATTAAACTCATTGTGGTTAGGTGTCTAATATATACCCTTATCATATGCATATATAAACATGTACCGTTGATTGAAGATTATCTACCTGGTTTCCGAAATTATTCCTCGAGACATGGATCTTTTGTGTGTATCCAATACATGAAACCTTGTACTAAACTTTTGAAGTTTGATAAATCTCAACAGTCATATGCTTAAGAGGGTGTCTATTGTAGGCCGTTAACAGAATAGTATCATGAATTATTATAATTTCAACCCTTTCTGAGTGTCTCACTCGTGAACATTTGTATCAAACAGTATTTTCTTGTAATTTTGTGTATACTTAGATGTCTGCCTAAGAACAGTATTAAAAAAAACTCGTTCCGAATGTCACTACAAATGATTTTGATCATCGTTAAATTTCCCACTTTCTACGCTTAATAAATATACATATCTTAGCTATAGCATCAGCATGATATATACACACACGAACGTTTCTTAAATAAAAAGGTGATGCCTGATTGTTGTTGTCACTCATTGTATAGGTTTAACCAATAATACACTTCATTGAACAATATTTTTGTACTTGAGTATGTGTGTATGAGAGAAGGAGGTGGGCAAGAGAACCGTTAAGGATCTAACATTGTGTCCAAATATGAAATATGCCTTTTATTTGCTCTTTCATTTCTACTCTCCCTTGTTTCTCTTTCTAATCGCGCACATACTAAGGCAAACACACAGCCTTTGTCAAGTATTTTGGTCTCCATTTTTTTAATGTAGAATTACGTAGTGCCTCCTCTGTTCTTTTATTGTTCAGCCGTTCATTATTCGCCTCTACGATGGGCGTCTAATGTTAGAAATGGCAAAAAAACAAAAACAAAAACAAAAACAAAAAAAGAACATGGATTGATAATCTGACATCTACAATTAGACGGACTGTAGCTGACAAACCCTGCATTAAAAACACAACACAAACGCAACGTGATGTAACGTATGCAATACAATAAATGAACAGTTTATACAAAAGCAAGACGAGCAAACAGACGGGGAAATACACCATCGTTGCCCTCTGTTAACCCATTTGGAGGGCGGAGTATTATGGCTTATTCATGGGAATTTAAATATTATACGAAAGAGTGAGCAACGGAGGGACGTGATGAGAGATGACGCTGAAATAGAGAAGAGGAGGAGAGAACGAAAAGAGGAAAAAAATGAATGAGTAAATAAAGGGGAGTGTAAAAATATGAAAGATAAGTATTACAGAAAATAAAAAATAAATATAAAATAAAGAGGAAAAGTAAAAAAGAAAGAAAAAGAAAATGAGTAAATAACTCTAAAAAGTAAATAAAACTGAAGAAAAAGACAGAAAAAAGAATTTAGGCGATTGTAAGATTTAAAATGAAAATCCCAATAAAAACAGAGGTGGAAAGGAAAAGAAAGAAAGAAAAAATGAATCAATCAAAGAAAGAAAGAAAAAAAGAAAGAAGGAAAGAAATAACGAAAGAAAAAGAAAGAAAGATGAGACCAAGCGAGAAACCTCAGATTAATCACAGTGAATGAATTAATCACTGAAGACAAAGGGTCCATTTTAGGCCATGGTTGTTCAATGTTGGACACACAGACACACACACACACACACACACATACACACGCGCGTGCGTGCGCGCACACACACACACACACACACACACACACACACACACACACACACACATAGACTGTTCAGTTTAAGGCTCGCTCATTTTATTTCAGTTAGGACAGTCGTGGGTGGTTACTTTTTAGGTGTTGTAAATACATAAAGTCTGTCTGTCTGCTCTAATAATCGAAAAATATATTATGCGGTAGACATAACTCCCACGATTAGACATACCTCCCAATTTTTAAACTGTCATCTGTGTGGTGCAAGTGAACTTAGGCAATGTCTTACAATTTTTTTAATACGATCAATTACGATCATAGCGTGGACCGGTGCACACTGTACATTTGCTGTTTAAACATTGTATATGAATGGTGAATCTGTAATTGCTTAACAGGAGGTTTTCCGAACTCATTTCATATTACGTCGAAATAATTCTGTTCCAGGTAGAATTTTCAACCCATGGCAGTATCAATTTTCAATCGGGAACAACATCATTCTGACGTAGCATGAAATGAGCACGAAAGCTCATTGAGTAGTAATTACAGATTCTCCGGTCTAAAAAACGTTTCACCAGCAAACGCACAGTGAGCACCAGTACAAGCGATGATTTTAATTGATCGTATCTAGAAAAGAAATGGTAAGAGATTATTTAGTACTACCATTATCACTTTCCTAAGATCACTTACACCACATAGGTGACAGTTTAAAATGTGGTATTTTTTTCTGTCGTACGATGTACAAAATATGTTTCATATATATGCATATAAATAGATCCCAATATATAAAACAGATTAGTTGCATAGCTAATATTTATTTACTTATATAATTTATTTACTTATACAAGATATGTATAATACTGAGTATTATACATATCTTGATAAAGCTTACCTCTTTCCTTTTCTAACCTACGGTCTCTCTTCCTCTTCTTCTGCTTCTCACCTCTCTCTCTCTCTCTCTCTCTATATATATATATATATATATATATATATGTGTGTGTGTGTGTGTGTGTGTGTGTGTGTGTGTGTGTGTGTGTGTGTGGAGAGAGAGAGAGAGAGAGAGAGAGAGAGAGAAAGAGAGAGAATGAGAGAGAGAGAAAGAGAAAGGAGATTATAATTGGAAAAAGCATGAATCCACTTCTTCCTGCATTATCACAAGTTATCATAACAAACTGTTTTGTCACTGGCATATCAGAATAATAAATAGAGAGCTGAATTCTGTTTACCACCATTGTTAAACTTAACAGAGTCTTATATGTGTGTGAATATGACTATTTTGCTTACGTTCCTGCATGGTTGCGTACACACACCAAAGACATATATAGACGTGTTGACACCCACGTTGAGAAAAGTACACTTATAAATCAATGAATTGAAGTGACTTTGACAAAGACTGTATACGATTATCCTCAAAATCTTCCACTGCCAGAGGGAAAAATAAACTTTCAGCAGTGTATATTCATCCTTTTCAAGGTTAGCGAGTGTTACATTTAAAAGTTCAAAAAAATTGCACAGTGTGTCTGTGTGTTGAAATTTGACCAACATGACTCCAAGTCAACACCCAGAGACACATCAAGTTTATCTTCATTAACAATTGTTTATACAAAATAAACTAAAAAGACAACTATTAAAGTTTTATCGTTCATTGGCGTTGAAATTTGTCTGCGAAACAAATCGTTTGCATGTGAATAGATTAGTTTAATATTGAAGAACGTTGTTCGTCTTTGCCCAAGTGTGTGAAGCCGGTTTCTCTTTGTGTTTGCCCATGGTGAAGATCTAATATGATTTAACTGTGAACACAATAAATTGCATTAAGGCTAGAATAGATTTTAATTTTGTTGTCGTTGTTTCCCCGTGAGACGTTCTCGTGCAAAATTGCTAAATGGCTGGGAAGTTTTATAAAACTAAACTTTAGGCGACGCGTAACTTTGGATAAACTTCATAAAAGATACTTTTATTTCGATTGTATTATTCAAAAAGTAATGTCTTCAATATAGGAGCAGTCGATGATTTTGAGTGTGTTCTTGGTTTTGGTTTTGTTTTGTTTTGTTTTGTTTTTTGTATTTTTGTTTTTCTTCAACAATAAAACATTTTCCTAAAAGTGAAAACAATATTATTTTATTTTTGTAATATGTCTCTTTCTGAACGAATTTAAGGAAAAAATTCCGCATCATTTTAATTCTTAAACTAAGTTATATAAAAAAAAAAGAAAGCTAAAAACACAAATACATAAATATGTGTGATGTGAATGGATGATTGTATCAATTTGCATGTTTTTCTCTACACAAGTATGATTGTTTGTATGGTATGACTGTTGTTCTGTGGACAATTTGATGAAGGGGATATTTAGTGATAAACCAGGAATCTGCATTGACACAGGTGTTTGTACTGGAATTTGTATCTGATGCAGTTCAAATGAAACATATAAAGATGATTGCCTATAGAAAACAAGTAAAATTCTCAAGTTCACATTGAAATGTTATCATTCCATCGATAGAAAATTGGTTTGATGGAAATAAAGTCAATGTTCAGGATGATAATGCATCTTGTCACAAAGTAAAAGGGACTTAGAAAATTTTCAGGAAAAGCATATTAAATCAATGACATAGCCAGTCAACACACCGGATCTAAATTCAATTGAAAATTTCGAGTGGAATTTTTTTAAATTGCCTATGAGAAGGTTCCATTCACAAAAAAATACATACTAACTGCCATTCGGGGAAAATAGAACAACTTTGCTAAAGAATAATGCCTTAAATTAGGGAAACCTATACCTGAAAGAATTAAGGCTGTAATAAAAGCTCGAGAAAGGACAACTAGGTATTCATTCTAATTTTTTGTCAATGAATTCCTTTATTTTCCTCAATATTTCATTATTTCATATTTTGCTCTGCTTTGCTTGGAAAAATTACATTACATATCTAAATAATATATTTTATGAAGAAAAACACTGCAAAATAAAAAAAAAAAACAAGGTGAGCTTCCTCTGTGTACGTTAATTCCAGAATGTTTGCCAGTGGTAACCCCTTTCTCTCCTTTACTTCCCCCGATCGATGAATAGGCTGATTTTTCCCCTTTCTTCTACTAGGACAAGAGTGTACTTCTGTGTCCTATTTAGTGTCCAAATGTCACTACCCAGAACAGGCCGACCGAGTACGTGTCAATACACCAATTACAGCTTAAGTATAATCACGGACTTACTTTTGTTAAAAAGAAAAGAGCCCAATGGTAATTTCTGAACCTTGAATTTGTACGAATATTTTTAAGCTGAACACTCACTTTATGACCACCTCAATTTGTCTTGTTTTTATAGTAATTGCTTTTGTGTTATTTTGTCTTGGTGTTTTCTTTGTTTTTTTGCTTTGTTTTTGTTTTTTGTTTGTTTGGGGTTTTTTTGTGATTTCTTTTGTTGTTTGTTTTTTTTTTCAAAAATGCTAAAATTACCGAAAGAAGAGAAAATGATTTTTTAATAGCAGACCTAAATATAAAAGATACACTATTTTCCGACGGAATTGTCAATGGACATAAAGTCAGAGTCCAATTTACTTTAAATTTATATTGAAAATATGTATTTGAAGAACCGGCGTCATAAAACTGAAAGTCAGTATCCAATTATCCATTATACGTTTATTACCAACTGAAATCCTACTTTATGATCGTTTCATTCGGTTTAATGTTAATTTCTTTTTCTAAAAAATAAACAACTCCAAATTTTCTACATTTTTAAACATAACAAACTTAAATACACAAGAAAAAAACAATTTACAGACAAAATTACGATATGTCATTTATCCAAATCTTAGCCATACACACACACACACACACACACATATATATATATATATATATATATTATATATATATATAGAGAGAGAGAGAGAGAGAGAGAGAGAGAAAATCTTTTATTCTATGTAAATTTCATTTGCGCGTATGCATATGTGTAAGCGTGTTTGTGTGCGAGCTTTTGTGCGTGTTTGTATGTGAACCTTGTGAATGTATAGTGGTTAATAAGCTAGTATCGCGCATCATTACTGCTGTAATGGCTTTGACACTTTAAGAATACCTTATTCTTGTTACCTTGTGCCAGACTAAGCTAGACTTAGAATATACACATATATAATTTGTTCGTGTGACTGATTACCAATTTTTTATTCTTTGTTATTGTTTCCCAGACATAAAAACATTTTATAATTAGGTTAGCTTTATGAGGAGAAAGAAGACTCCCCCCCCCTCTCTCTCTCTCTCTCTCTCTCTCTCTCTCTCTCTCTCTCTCTTCTCTCTCTCTCTGTTATTCTGTCTCTTTACCTTGTATCACTATCTCCTCTCTCTCCGTATTTTTCTCTTTCTACTCTTATTTGATTACAATTGGCGATATGGTTTTCCAATACTTACGTATTTTCTTTTTGTATTTTACTCCTTGCGATTATTATTATTATTGGACTGTATAAGAGTTTTTCCAACCCACCTTAGCTGGTGGTTCACTGGAGGTTGTGTGGCAGCAAATCTCCTCAGATCTCCATCACTCTTCTGTGTATTCTAGCCAATCTTAATGCTGTTATTTGAATAGTCTTGGTCTTCTGATTTTCAATTCATCCAGACTCTTTTCCAAACCTTAGGGGAACGTTCCAATGGCACCAATTACAATTGCTACGACTTTTACCTACATTTTCCACAGTTTTCATGCAAGGTCCAAGTATTTGTCTATCTGTTCGTTTTCTTTCATTTTCACTCAATGATCCGCTGGGGCGGCAAAATCCACGAGATGACAAGTTCTCTTTTTCATGTTAACACTAGGTCTGGTCTCAAAGCCAGGATTGGGTGATCTGTCTGTATCTCAAAGTCCTGGAAAATGTTATGGGTCTCATTCTATAGGACACATTCCGGTCACTAGCATGGTGAAAATTTAATTTCTTTCACAATTCCCAGTGGATCACCATTGCCACCCAGTTCTGCCTAGTCTTGTATTCCCTTTGTGCTAGTTTGCTGCATTCGCTTAGTATATGATTAAATGTTTTGTCTTTGTCTCATCACATCCTACATTTGCTATTCCGTTGCATCTTATCTAATTTCGCTTTGATATTTGTTCTTATGGCATTGTCTTGTGCTGCAATTATGAAAGACTCAGTCTCTCTCTAGGGGTTTTCCATTCTTAACCACATCCATGTCTTCTCACGTGCAATATCTCCAGTTTGTCTCCTGACGTATCCATATAATTGTTTTTTCCTCCAATCCTGTTTTTGTTGTATTTCTGCTTGTCCATATGTGGCAGTTGCTTTTTGGCTGTTGCAATTAGTTTTTTTTTTGTGTGTGTGTGTGTATTCTTCGAGTGCTAGAATTGTCCCATCTACACAATCTTCTTTTTTTCTTGACACTTGTGCATTACCAGGAGTTTTATTGTCTTTTGATCCATCTGCCGGGATTCCTCTCTGGCATATTTTTAAAATGGTGCAGAGAATCTTACAAGGGGAAAGTTCAGGCGTTTAGTCGCTTGATGAGATTTCCACTGTAGAGCTTGGTTTCTAAAAGTTTCCTTGTTCTTCTGAGGTACCCTTTTCTCGCTTTCTCTTTCATCTCTGTTTGTTTGATGGTATCCGCTTCCAGTATTCATTATTATTTGTAATTCTCCTTTTCTCCAACTGTCCTTATTTCTTCCTGAGTCGGAAGTTCTATTCCCGCTACTATTTCTTTTTTCCTTTTTTCATTATAAGCATGACACACTTGTCGATACCTAATTCCATTCCTAGCTGCCTTTATAGCAGGCGACCATGTTAATCTGTTATGCGGCTTACTTGAGTCGGAAACAATACCACTGTAGTTAAACAGCCGATAAAAATCAAACTCACTACTCTAATAAAGCGGTATTTGGGACTAGCTTGTTAACCATCACATCATGATCAACACCTAAGTAGCTGTATATAAAATAAGCATATCATAACAGAAGGTCATTTATGTGTGGCATTCAATTTGGACCGAATTCATTTTTGTAGTAATCGTATGTGAGACTAACTTGCAACATACGACTACAGGTTGTGACAATCAAGAGTTAATTACTTAACTTTGCTCAGTTTGACACACGGCCATGGTGACCGAAACAACTACACTAATAAAGTATTAAATTACCTTCCGAACCAACTCTTTTCAAAAAGTACATTTTGTCGGACTAACAACAGTTGCAACGGTCTTAACGCCAAGCTATTAACCATTGCTGTACAACAAATATTCATTTGCTTGACTTGGCTAAGTGTGTAACACGATCATTATAGATGATGAATTCAGAGAGAGTCGAGCTCACTATACTAGTTAATTAGCCTGTGAGACTAGTCTTCTTACCATCGTTACATAACATATAAACTTTTAATAGATTTAAGTAAGTTTGACACAAGATCAAAACAGGAAGTAAGGATTGAAATTCTACTAGCAAACTGATCTACGAGAGAGCCTTTCCTTAACATAGGTGTCATTTTTTCCATTATTACTTGTGATTTAATTCCATTGAAAAATGTCAATCATTCGGTGTCACTGTTTTCATATATTAGTCACTGAATAAAATAATCGATTATAAGTGAATAAAAATAGCTTTGCCATTCTGTAAGACAGGGTCAAAGTCAAATGTCAAGACGTCTATAATGTTGAGTTGACAATGAGATTAAAACTCTAAGAGGCGCCAAGTCTTTCATTGTGACTTCCTGAAAATTAAGTTAGACATGCATGTGCCAGGTGAATAAACCAGCATGGATTCTGACAGTGGATTTGCCTCTAGTTGTGGGATTATCTGCAGCAAAATAATACAGTTAAATTCACCTCAACTTGAAACAATAAAAATCCGCTCTATATCCCAAAACTGCAGTGTTTGATTTTGTTTATCAGAACAAAGATAAATTAGTAAAAATGTATGTTTAGATCGACACGCTTGTTCGCTTGATCAGAAAAAAAAAACTTCTTTCAAACGGAGAACAAGTAACACATTCCGGTGTTCAATATCATGTTGATATACCCGACAAATCTAAATAGAGGTTTTCGTCCCGCTCATGTTTCGGTATACTAAGGCAAGATTTACTTTTCCGCTACTCTAACATTACTACACACCTTATTTTCAGAAAGTTGTTTCAACAAAGTTTGGTGATTTTCTTGCTCGAAAGCGACAGGGAGAGGAAGATCTCTGGTGTGGTTGAGGCAAATGAATTCAAACAAGAAATATTTACTCCCCAGTTAACAATTTTTGTCTCTTAATGATGGCCCGATAGGAGACAATCAAGCATTAGACACGAGTCTTGGGTTCGATACCCAAATAATAACGTCAAATCAGATCAGAGTGTCAGATAATACATACGTCAAGATGCCCTCTGCTTATTTTCCCAATTCCAGTAAGTCTTCGCTACTGGTTCACGACATATTCTCAATTTGTAACTTTCTAGACATATTCTGTTTACATACACACACATACACACACACAAATACACACACACACACACACACACACATATATATATATATATATATATATATATATATATATATATATGCTGTAACCTAATACAGGTTACTAAATGAGAAATAACCAAACGGAGGTTAGAAATGAAATGGAATCTTTATAACATTAACAAAATACAATACTCGCCCGCGGTGTGAAGAAGGTAAAACACTGCCTCATCAGCAGAGTTATAGACAGGAAGACTGCTCTGTGTGTGATTCGACCCTGACTGTCAAGCTGACAGGCGGGATTCTAACCATTACACTAGCTGTTTTTTCCAGATTATATATATATATATATATTATATATAATATATATATATATATGGCGGGGGGTTGCTGTATATATGCATGTAATATCCACATATCCTTTTGTAAATTTTCTCTCTATCTCTCTTTCCTCGAAGATGTCTATGAAAATAGCACTGATATCAATTATTGCATTGAATCCCAATCTCAAAGAATGTGCCGCTTTTATTTTATAAGATTTGATTTTGCAATGTCAAACTTTTAGAAAAATCACCTTTCGAGAAGCACCTGGCAGACTCTGTTTAGTAGTTGGGGATACGAATAGATACCCCGTTAAAATACGAAATAAACTGAAACTATAATTTCTGATGTCAACGTCTTAGAGGCAATACATTCTAGATCTACATAAAGAAGAGTAGAGAGCTAACAATCGAAAACTTTGTGAAGTAATCAACTAAACAGTAAAGAATATAATCAGAAAAAAATGTTATAAGGTTTAAGTGTTTTATTATATTTTAAGGCTTGCCTTAATTTGACACAAAACATAATATCAGAAATAGGGATAGGGAAGAATCAACATAAAAATCATGAGTTTTATCAGAATTCGAAGACCAACTAGAGCCATTGAGAAGTACACAACTACCTAGTCCATTAAGTTGGCTGAAGTAAATTTGCTTGAACAGCAAGGATCAAACTCGATCTAAATAAATTGAAAACCATTTCATTAGGCTGATAATAGATACAGCACTATAATGCAACCAATAAGATTAAAATCTGGCAAGTTGTCATCCAATTTCTAGACAATGCTGACATTCGGAATTCCCTTTGGTTAATAATTTTCGACGAACAATTGCTAAGGTTATCTCATTATTATCACTGATAGCCACTGAATGCCCATTTAAAAGAAGTGCTTTCTATTGAGTAACAACCTCAGTAATGTCTAACTACCATTTCCCCAACCCAAATAGATACAACGAATAGAAACTATGGCAACCTGTTTCACATTGTTAACAAAGTTGAATGCTCTATTTAAACAGAGTTTTAAGTCAACTTTGGAAATAATAGAGAATCAATCAACCTTTTGTCTGTACGCCAGGTAATTACTTAACGGAGAACACCAGATACATTTTAGATTAAAAATTAACATTTATGAAAATCTGTTGTTGACTTATTTTGGAAACTACGAAAAATCTAAATTCATTATGATAATCAATTCATAACTCAAAAAGTGTTCAACACAACACAGAAATAAATCATTCGAACTATCATCCTTAAGTGGGGAAAACTAGAAATATCTGATGGAAAGTAGTCATGTAAAGGTAAAGTAGATGAACCGTTGGATTTGTCTTTGGGTAGATTGCTTTTTCTGTCATTAAACTTCCTTTCTTAAATCAGGCGGAAAAAATCTGATTTCAATTTAAATCAAGGATAGGTTTTGATTTTTCTCTAATAACTATATCACATTTTGAAACATAATAGTAACATATCAATGTTAGAATCACTTGGATTATAATGAGGAAAACCTGCATAAAATGTATGTCCTATGAATGCGGTTACATTAAGAATAAACTAATATCTAGTATTTTACATCATTTTATCTGGTCTATTTACCCATTTTTTAGGTGCTTTATCAGGTCCCGTGTTCTAATTAACATTTTTAATAACGCAGTTTGACGAATCATTCCGTTTGATTAATGCTAGATTCATATGTCACAACGCCTAACTTAATATGGATCCTGTGTGGTATCATCTCCGGAGTTCTAAAACTGTGGACAGTGAGATATGTACAGAATATGCACTTGCTTATGTGAATAGAAGTTAAATTTAGCCTATTCAGATCACAACATAACTCTGATTCTCTTACTGCTTGGTATCCATGTATAAAAAAATAAATGTCACGTAGAATAATTAATTGAAAACGTAGAATTTTATGAAGTTTGCAGTATTATTAGAATAACAAAACTTCCGATTCATTTTTTCCTTAAAACATGACCGAAAAGCTGCGTGTGAAAGAACAATTAAAGGTATAATGTCAGTAGCCTAAAACAACGAAAATGTGAAGAGAAAAAGGAGAATAAATGCTTCAAAGTTTTAGGATATTGATATTTATACATTTGGAATTTTTAGAAAGAAATATTGTCATTTCACACGGGGTAGTTAAGTAATCAAATCTGTCATATTGTTTATGTAGATCGGCTTTTCAGATGTCGCCATATTTCTTTGAACAATCTTTTAAAAATGTACTTTATAATTCGTGGAAGTTTCATTTCTTTCGGTAATATAATGTATTTGTGGGAAAAGGTTACAAAAAACGATAAGAAAACGTAAGGTCCCTGTGATTTACAAGCGCACAAGGGTGAGAATGAATCTGAGAAAAACGAAGCGGTGAAAGATAAAATAAAGCTACTGCGTCGCAACATGTTGAACTTAATATGAGCCTTTGAATATATGAGAAAAACTCCACGCGTGAGAAGATTCTAGAAGGCCATAGAAAAGTGGGAGATGCCTAAATTAACGTCTCAATGGTAAAGAATCTCAGTTTATAGAAACATATGTATGTTTACACGTATTGATTCATGTATGTATCATGCGCACTTACACACAATCACTCGTACACACATCTATTACATGTAAGTGCATACATGCACATACATAGAACGTGTATGTGAGTGTACACATATATTTATGTATAATATTAGGTGTACATAAATATTCATATATATATATTCATATATATATATATATATTATATATATATAATATATATATAATAGAGGAGAGAGAAGGAGAGAGAGAGAGAGAGAGAGATTGATAGATTTAGTTTAATACGAATGGTATAAAAATCGTGAAAATACAAATTTCAAAATTTATGGAGGAAATCAAAAACGTTAAGTATATCTATGTGACAGGTGAGGAGAAACTTAGCTTTATCAAAAACAATTGTATTTACCTACAACCTAATGTGACGTGTCTCTTCAAAATTGTACCTTTCGCTGTTGATGCTTCTTTTATAGTGTCTTTTTTATCTAATTCTGAATACGTTTTAGAATCGTTTTGTGAAATAATGTGCGGGCCCGTAAAATTTTCTTTATCTTTTCTGTTGCCTGCAATTGACATTTCAAGGTGGATTCCAGCTGTAGAAACTAAAAGATCGCAAGCGCCAAATTCGGAGATTACGGTAGCTGGGGGACGAGATTACTTCCAAAAAATCTCAATGTGATTGTCAGCGTGTGAAAATTTAATTTCTTTCACAATTCCCAGTGGATCACCATTGCCACCCAGTTCTGCCTGTCTTGTATTCCCTTTGTGCTAGTTTGCTGCATTCGCTTAGTATATGATTAAATGTTTTGTCTTTGTCTCATCAACATCCTACATTTGCTATTCCGTTGCATCTTATCTAATTTCGCTTTGATATTTGTTCTTATGCATTGTCTTGTGCTGCAATTATGAAAGACTCAGTCTCTCTCTAGGGGTTTTCCATTCTTAACCACATCCATGTCTTCTCACGTGCAATATCTCCAGTTTGTCTCCTGACGTATCCAATAATTGTTTTTCCTCCAATCCTGTTTTTGTTGTATTTCTGCTTGTCCATATGTGGCAGTTGCTTTTTGGCTGTTGCAATTAGTTTTTTGTGTGTGTGTGTGTGTATTCTTCGAGTGCTAGAATTGTCCATCTACACAATCTTCTTTTTTCTTGACACTTGTGCATTACCAGGAGTTTTATTGTCTTTTGATCCATCTGCCGGGATTCCTCTCTTGCATATTTTTAAAATGGTGCAGAGAATCTTACAAGGGGAAAGTTCAGGCGTTAGTCGCTGATGAGATTTCACTGTAGAGCTTGGTTTCTAAAAGTTTCCTTGTTCTTCTGAGGTACCCTTTTCTCGCTTTCTCTTTCATCTCTGTTTGTTTGATGGTATCCGCTTCCAGTATTCATTATTATTTGTAATTCTCCTTTTTTCCAACTGTCCTTATTTCTTCCTGAGTCGGAAGTTCTATTCCCGCTACTATTTCTTTTTTCCTTTTTTCATTATAAGCATGACACACTTGTCGATACCTAATTCCATTCCTAGCTGCCTTTATAGCAGGCGACCATGTTAATCTGTTATGCGGCTTACTTGAAGTCGGAAACAATACCACTGTAGTTAACAGCCGATAAAAATCAAACTCACTACTCTAATAAAGCGGTATTTGGGACTAGCTTGTTAACCATCACATCATGATCAACACCTAAGTAGCTGTATATAAAATAAGCATATCATAACAGAAGGTCATTTATGTGTGGCATTCAATTTGGACGAATTCATTTTTGTAGTAATCGTATGTGAGACTAACTTGCAACATACGACTACAGGTTGTGACAATCAAGAGTTAATTACTTAACTTTGCTCAGTTTGACACACGGCCATGGTGACCGAAACAACTACACTAATAAAGTATTAAATTTACCTTCCGAACCAACTCTTTTCAAAAAGTACATTTTGTCGGACTAACAACAGTTGCAACGGTCTTAACGCCAAGCTATTAACCATTGCTGTACAACAAATATTCATTTGCTTGACTTGGCTAAGTGTGTAACACGATCATTATAGATGATGAATTCAGAGAGAGTCGAGCTCACTATACTAGTAATTAGCCTGTGAGACTAGTCTTCTTACCATCGTTACATAACATATAAACTTTTAATAGATTTAAGTAAGTTTGACACAAGATCAAAACAGGAAGTAAGGATTGAAATTCTACTAGCAAACTGATCTACGAGAGAGCCTTTCCTTAACATAGGTGTCATTTTTTCCATTATTACTTGTGATTTAATTCCATTGAAAAATGTCAATCATTGGTGTCACTGTTTTCATATATTAGTCACTGAATAAAATAATCGATATATAAGTGAATAAAATAGCTTTGCCATTCTGTAAACAGGGTCAAAGTCAAATGTCAAGACGTCTATAATGTTTGAGTTGACAATGAGAATTAAAACTCTAAGAGGCGCCAAGTCTTTCATTGTGACTTCCTGAAAATTAAGTTAGACATGCATGTGCCAGGTGAATAAACCAGCAGGATTCTGACAGTGGATTTGCCTCTAGTTGTGGGATTATCTGCAGCAAAATAATACAGTTAAATTCACCTCAACTTGAAACAATAAAAATCCGCTCTATATCCCAAAACTGCAGTGTTTGATTTTGTTTATCAGAACAAAGATAAATTAGTAAAAATGTATGTTTAGATCGACACGCTTGTTCGCTTGATCAGAAAAAAAAAACTTCTTTCAAACGGAGAACAAGTAACACATTCCGGTGTTCAATATCATGTATGATTACCGACAAATCTAAATAGAGGTTTTCGTCCCGCTCATGTTTCGGTATACTAAGGCAAGATTTACTTTTCCGCTACTCTAACATTACTACACACCTTATTTTCAGAAAGTTGTTCAACAAAGTTTGGTGATTTTCTTGCTCGAAAGCGACAGGAAGAGGAAGATCTCTGGTGTGGTTGAGGCAAATGAATTCAAACAAAGAAATATTTACTCCCCAGTTAACAATTTTTGTCTCTTAATGATGGCCGATAGGAGACAATCAAGCATTAGACACGAGTCTTGGGTTCGATACCAATAATAACGTCAAATCAGATCAGAGTGTCAGATAATACATACGTCCAAGATGCCCTCTGCTTATTTCCCAATTCCAGTAAGTCTTCGCTACTGGTTCACGACATATTCTCAATTTGTAACTTTCTAGACATATTCTGTTTACATACACACACATACACACACACACAAATACACAACCACACACACACACACACACACATATATATATATATTATATATATATATATATATATATATATTGCTGTAACCTAATACAGGTTACTAAATGAGAAATAACCAAACGGAGGTTAGAAATGAAATGGAATCTTTATAACATTAACAAAATTACAATACTCGCCCGCGTGTGAAGAGGTAAAACACTGCCTCATCAGCAGAGTTATAGACAGAAGACTGCTCTGTGTGTGATTCGACCCTGACTGTCAAGCTGACAGGCGGGATTCTAACCATTACACTAGCTGTTTTTTCCAGATTATATATATATATATATATATATATATATATATATATGGCGGGGGTTGCTGTATATATGCATGTAATATCCACATATCCTTTTGTAAATTTCTCTCTATCTCTCTTCCCTCGAAGATGTCTATGAAAATAGCACTGATATCAATTATTGCATTGAACCCAATCTCAAAGAATGTGCGCTTTTATTTTATAAGATTTGATTTTGCAATGTCAAACTTTTAGAAAAATCACCTTTCGAGAAGCACCTGGCAGACTCTGTTTAGTAGTTGGGGATACGAATAGATACCCGCGTTAAAATACGAAATAAACTGAAACTATAATTTCTGATGTCAACGTCTTAGAGGCAATACATTCTAGATCTACATAAAGAAGAGTAGAGAGCTAACAATCGAAAACTTTGTGAAGTAATCAACTAAAACAGTAAAGAATATAATCAGAAAAAAAATGTTATAAGGTTTAAGTGTTTTATTATATTTTAAGGCTTGCCTTAATTTGACACAAAACATAATATCAGAAATAGGGATAGGGAAGAATCAACATAAAAATCATGAGTTTTATCAGAATTCGAGACCAACTAGAGCCATTGAGAAGTACACAACTACCTAGTCCATTAAGTTGGCTGAAGTAAATTTGCTGAACAGCAAGGATCAAACTCGATCTAAATAAATTGAGAAACCATTTCATTTGATTGCCTATAGAAAACAAGTAAAAATTCTCAAGTTCACATTGAAATGTTATCATTCCATCGATAGAAAAATTGGTTTGATGGAAATAAAGTCAATGTTCAGGAATGATAATGCATCTTGTCACAAAGTAAAAGGGACTTAGAAAATTTTCAGAAAAGCATATTAAATCAATGACATAGCCAGTCAACACTCCGGATCTAAATTCAATTGAAAATTTCGAGTGGAATTTTTTAAATTGCCTATGAGAAGGTTCCATTCACAAAAAAATACATACTAACTGCCATTCGGGGAAAATAGAACAACTTTGCTAAAGAATAATGCCTTAAATAGGGAAACCTTATACCTGAAAGAATTAAGGCTGTAATAAAAGCTCGAGAAAGGACAACTAGGTATTCATTCTAATTTTGTCAATGAATTTCCTTTTTTTTCCTCAATATTTCATTATTTTCATATTTTGCTCTGCTTTGCTTGGAAAAATTACATTACATATCTAAATAATATATTTTATGAAGAAAAACACTGCAAAATAAAAAAAAAAACAAGGTGAGCTTCCTCTGTGTACCGTTAATTCCAGAATGTTTGCCAGTGGTAACCCCTTTCTCTCCTTTACTTCCCCCGATCGATGAATAGGCTGATTTTTCCCCTTTCTTCTACTAGGACAAGAGTGTACTTCTGTGTCCTATTTAGTGTCCAAATGTCACTACCCAGAACAGGCCGACCGAGTACGTGTCAATACACCAATTACAGCTTAAGTATAATCACGGACTTACTTTTTGTTAAAAAAGAAAAGAGCCCAATGGTAATTTCTGAACCTTGAATTTGTACGAATATTTTTAAGCTGAACACTCACTTTATGACCACCTCAATTTGTCTTGTTTTTATAGTAATTGCTTTTGTGTGATTTTGTCTTGGTGTTTTCTTTGTTTTTTTGCTTTGTTTTTGTTTTTTTTGTTGGGGTTTTTTGTGATTTCTTGTTGTGTTTGTTTTTTTTTCAAAAATGCTAAAATTACCGAAAGAAGAGAAAATGATTTTTTA
The DNA here is from genome assembly GCA_023376005.1 of Doryteuthis pealeii. Classification (NCBI taxonomy): domain Eukaryota; kingdom Metazoa; phylum Mollusca; class Cephalopoda; order Myopsida; family Loliginidae; genus Doryteuthis; species Doryteuthis pealeii. The sequence continues at coordinate 6,861,315 of CM042148.1, forward strand.
ATAGCAGACCTAAATATAAAAGATACACTATTTTCCGACGGAATTGTCAATGGACATAAAGTCGGAGTCCAATTTACTTTAAATTTATATTGAAAATATGTATTTGAAGAACCGGTGTCATAAAAACTGAAAGTCAGTATCCAAATTATCCATTATACGTTTATTACCAACTGAAATCCTACTTTATGATCGTTCATTCGGTTTAATGTTAATTTCTTTTTCTAAAAAAATAAACAACTCCAAATTTTCTACATTTTTAAACATAACAAACTTAAATACACAAGAAAAAAACAATTTACAGACAAAATTACGATATGTCATTTATCCAAATCTTAGCCATACACACACACACACCACACACACACACATATATATATATATATATATATATATAGAGAGAGAGAGAGAGAGAGAGAGAGAGAGAGAGAAAATCTTTTTATTCTATGTAAATTTCATTTGCGCGTATGCATATGTGTAAGCGTGTTTGTGTGCGAGCTTTTGTGCGTGTTTGTATGTGAACCTTGTGAATGTATAGTGGTTAATAAGCTAGTATCGCGCATCATTACTGCTGTAATGGCTTTGACACTTTAAGAATACCTTATTCTTGTTACCTTGTGCCAGACTAAGCTAGGCTTAGAATATACACATATATAATTTGTTCGTGTGACTGATTACCAATTTTCTTATTCTTTGTTATTGTTTCCCAGACATAAAAACATTTTATAATTAGGTTAGCTTTATGAGGAGAAAGAAGACTCCCCCCTCTCTCTCTCTCTCTCTCTCTCTCTCTCTCTCTCTTCTCTCTCTCTCTCTTCTCTCTCTCTGTATTCTGTCTCTTTTACCTTGTATCACTATCTCTCTCTCTCCCGTATTTTTCTCTTTCTACTCTTATTTGATTACAATTGGCGATATGGTTTTCCAATACTTACGTATTTTCTTTTTGTATTTTACTCCTTGCGATTATTATTATTATTGGACTGTATAAGAGTTTTTCCAACCCACCTTAGCTGGTGGTTCACTGGAGGTTGTGTGGCAGCAAATCTCCTCAGATCTCCATCACTCTTCTGTGTATTCTAGCCAATCTTAATGCTGTTATTTGAATAGTCTGTCTTCTGATTTTCAATTCATCCAGACTCTTTTCCAAACCTTAGGGGAACGTTCAATGGCCACCAATTACAATTGCTACGACTTTTACCTCCATTTTCCACAGTTTTCATGCAAGGTCCAAGTATTTGTCTATCTGTTCGTTTTCTTTCATTTTCACTCAATGATCCGCTGGGGCGGCAAAATCCACGAGATGACAAGTTCTCTTTTTCATGTTAACACTAGGTCTGGTCTCAAAGCCAGGATTGGGTGATCTGTCTGTATCTCAAAGTCCTGGAAAATGTTATGGGTCTCATTCTATAGGACACATTCCGGTCACTAGCATGGTGAAAATTTAATTTCTTTCACAATTCCCAGTGGATCACCATTGCCACCCAGTTCTGCCTAGTCTTGTATTCCCTTTGTGCTAGTTTGCTGCATTCGCTTAGTATATGATTAAATGTTTTGTCTTTGTCTCATCACATCCTACATTTGCTATTCCGTTGCATCTTATCTAATTTCGCTTTGATATTTGTTCTTATGGCATTGTCTTGTGCTGCAATTATGAAAGACTCAGTCTCTCTCTAGGGGTTTTCCATTCTTAACCACATCCATGTCTTCTCACGTGCAATATCTCCAGTTTGTCTCCTGACGTATCCATATAATTGTTTTTCCTCCAATCCTTTTTTGTTGTATTTCTGCTTGTCCATATGTGGCAGTTGCTTTTTGGCTGTTGCAATTAGTTTTTTTTGTGTGTGTGTGTGTGTATTCTTCGAGTGCTAGAATTGTCCCATCTACACAATCTTCTTTTTTCTTGACACTTGTGCATTACCAGGAGTTTTATTGTCTTTTGATCCATCTGCCGGGATTCCTCTCTGGCATATTTTTAAAATGGTGCAGAGAATCTTACAAGGGGAAAGTTCAGGGCGTTTAGTCGCTTGATGAGATTTCCACTGTAGAGCTTGGTTTCTAAAAGTTTCCTTGTTCTTCTGAGGTACCCTTTTCTCGCTTTCTCTTTCATCTCTGTTTGTTTGATGGTATCCGCTTCCAGTATTCATTATTATTTGTAATTCTCCTTTTCTCCAACTGTCCTTATTTCTTCCTGAGTCGGAAGTTCTATTCCCGCTACTATTTCTTTTTTCCTTTTTTCATTATAAGCATGACACACTTGTCGATACCTAATTCCATTCCTAGCTGCCTTTATAGCAGGCGACCATGTTAATCTGTTATGCGGCTTACTTGAGTCGGAAACAATACCACTGTAGTTAAACAGCCGATAAAAATCAAACTCACTACTCTAATAAAGCGGTATTTGGGACTAGCTTGTTAACCATCACATCATGATCAACACCTAAGTAGCTGTATATAAAATAAGCATATCATAACAGAAGGTCATTTATGTGTGGCATTCAATTTGGACTGAATTCATTTTTGTAGTAATCGTATGTGAGACTAACTTGCAACATACGACTACAGGTTGTGACAATCAAGAGTTAATTACTTAACTTTGCTCAGTTTGACACACGGCCATGGTGACCGAAACAACTACACTAATAAAGTATTAAATTACCTTCCGAACCAACTCTTTTCAAAAAGTACATTTTGTCGGACTAACAACAGTTGCAACGGTCTTAACGCCAAGCTATTAACCATTGCTGTACAACAAATATTCATTTGCTTGACTTGGCTAAGTGTGTAACACGATCATTATAGATGATGAATTCAGAGAGAGTCGAGCTCACTATACTAGTTAATTAGCCTGTGAGACTAGTCTTCTTACCATCGTTACATAACATATAAACTTTTAATAGATTTAAGTAAGTTTGACACAAGATCAAAACAGGAAGTAAGGATTGAAATTCTACTAGCAAACTGATCTACGAGAGAGCCTTTCCTTAACATAGGTGTCATTTTTTCCATTATTACTTGTGATTTAATTCCATTGAAAAATGTCAATCATTCGGTGTCACTGTTTTCATATATTAGTCACTGAATAAAATAATCGATTATAAGTGAATAAAAATAGCTTTGCCATTCTGTAAGACAGGGTCAAAGTCAAATGTCAAGACGTCTATAATGTTGAGTTGACAATGAGATTAAAACTCTAAGAGGCGCCAAGTCTTTCATTGTGACTTCCTGAAAATTAAGTTAGACATGCATGTGCCAGGTGAATAAACCAGCATGGATTCTGACAGTGGATTTGCCTCTAGTTGTGGGATTATCTGCAGCAAAATAATACAGTTAAATTCACCTCAACTTGAAACAATAAAAATCCGCTCTATATCCCAAAACTGCAGTGTTTGATTTTGTTTATCAGAACAAAGATAAATTAGTAAAAATGTATGTTTAGATCGACACGCTTGTTCGCTTGATCAGAAAAAAAAAACTTCTTTCAAACGGAGAACAAGTAACACATTCCGGTGTTCAATATCATGTTGATATACCCGACAAATCTAAATAGAGGTTTTCGTCCCGCTCATGTTTCGGTATACTAAGGCAAGATTTACTTTTCCGCTACTCTAACATTACTACACACCTTATTTTCAGAAAGTTGTTTCAACAAAGTTTGGTGATTTTCTTGCTCGAAAGCGACAGGGAAGAGGAAGATCTCTGGTGTGGTTGAGGCAAATGAATTCAAACAAAGAAATATTTACTCCCCAGTTAACAATTTTTGTCTCTTAATGATGGCCCGATAGGAGACAATCAAGCATTAGACACGAGTCTTGGGTTCGATACCCAAATAATAACGTCAAATCAGATCAGAGTGTCAGATAATACATACGTCCAAGATGCCCTCTGCTTATTTTCCCAATTCCAGTAAGTCTTCGCTACTGGTTCACGACATATTCTCAATTTGTAACTTTCTAGACATATTCTGTTTACATACACACACATACACACACACACAAATACACAACACACACACACACACACACACATATATATATATATTATATATATATATATATATATATATATATTGCTGTAACCTAATACAGGTTACTAAATGAGAAATAACCAAACGGAGGTTAGAAATGAAATGGAATCTTTATAACATTAACAAAATACAATACTCGCCCGCGGTGTGAAGAAGGTAAAACACTGCCTCATCAGCAGAGTTATAGACAGGAAGACTGCTCTGTGTGTGATTCGACCCCTGACTGTCAAGCTGACAGGCGGGGATTCTAACCATTACACTAGCTGTTTTTTCCAGATTATATATATATATATATATATATATATATATATATATGGCGGGGGGTTGCTGTATATATGCATGTAATATCCACATATCCTTTTGTAAATTTCTCTCTATCTCTCTTTCCCTCGAAGATGTCTATGAAAATAGCACTGATATCAATTATTGCATTGAATCCCAATCTCAAAGAATGTGCCGCTTTTATTTTATAAGATTTGATTTTGCAATGTCAAACTTTTAGAAAAATCACCTTTCGAGAAGCACCTGGCAGACTCTGTTTAGTAGTTGGGGATACGAATAGATACCCCGCGTTAAAATACGAAATAAACTGAAACTATAATTTCTGATGTCAACGTCTTAGAGGCAATACATTCTAGATCTACATAAAGAAGAGTAGAGAGCTAACAATCGAAAACTTTGTGAAGTAATCAACTAAAACAGTAAAGAATATAATCAGAAAAAAAATGTTATAAGGTTTAAGTGTTTTATTATATTTTAAGGCTTGCCTTAATTTGACACAAAACATAATATCAGAAATAGGGATAGGGAAGAATCAACATAAAAATCATGAGTTTTATCAGAATTCGAAGACCAACTAGAGCCATTGAGAAGTACACAACTACCTAGTCCATTAAGTTGGCTGAAGTAAATTTGCTTGAACAGCAAGGATCAAACTCGATCTAAATAAATTGAGAAACCATTTCATTAGGCTGATAATAGATACAGCACTATAATGCAACCAATAAGATTAAAATCTTGGCAAGTTGTCATCCAATTTCTAGACAATGCTGACATTCGGAATTCCCTTTGGTTAATAATTTTCGACGAACAATTGCTAAGGTTATCTCATTATTATCACTGATAGCCACTGAATGCCCATTTAAGAAGTGCTTTCTATTGAGTAACAACCTCAGTAATGTCTAACTACCATTTCCCCAACCCAAATAGATACAACGAATAGAAACTATGGCAACCTGTTTCACATTGTTAACAAAGTTGAATGCTCTATTTAAACAGAGTTTTAAGTCAACTTTGGAAATAATAGAGAATCAATCAACCTTTTGTCTGTACGCCAGGTAATTACTTAACGGAGAACACCAGATACATTTTAGATTAAAAATTAACATTTATGAAAATCTGTTGTTGACTTATTTTGGAAACTACGAAAAATCTAAATTCATTATGATAATCAATTCATAACTCAAAAGTGTTCAACACAACACAGAAATAAATCATTCGAACTATCATCCTTAAGTGGGGAAAACTAGAAATATCTGATGGAAAGTAGTCATGTAAAGGTAAAGTAGATGAACCGTTGGATTTGTCTTTGGGTAGATTGCTTTTTCTGTCATTAAACTTCCTTTCTTAAATCAGGCGGAAAAAATCTGATTTCAATTTAATCAAGGATAGGTTTTGATTTTCTCTAATAACTATATCACATTTTGAAACATAATAGTAACATATCAATGTTAGAATCACTTGGATTATAATGAGGAAAACCTGCATAAAATGTATGTCCTATGAATGCGGTTACATTAAGAATAAACTAATATCTAGTATTTTACATCATTTTATCTGGTCTATTTACCCATTTTTTAGGTGCTTTATCAGGTCCCGTGTTCTAATTAACATTTTTAATAACGCAGTTTGACGAATCATTCCGTTTGATTAATGCTAGATTCATATGTCACAACGCCTAACTTAATATGGATCCTGTGTGGTATCATCTCCGGAGTTCTAAAACTGTGGACAGTGAGATATGTACAGAATATGCACTTGCTTTATGTGAATAGAAGTTAAATTTAGCCTATTCAGATCACAACATAACTCTGATTCTCTTACTGCTTGGTATCCATGTATAAAAAAAATAAATGTCACGTAGAATAATTAATTTGAAAACGTAGAATTTATGAAGTTTGCAGTATTATTTAGAATAACAAAACTTCCCGATTCATTTTTTCCTTAAAACATGACCGAAAAGCTGCGTTGTGAAGAACAATTAAAGGTATAATGTCAGTAGCCTAAAACCAACGAAAATGTGAAGAGAAAAAGGAGAATAAATGCTTCAAAGTTTTAGGATATTGATATTTATACATTTGGAATTTTTAGAAAGAAATATTGTCATTTCACACGGGGTAGTTAAGTAATCAAATCTGTCATATTGTTTATGTAGATCGGCTTTTCAGATGTCGCCATATTTCTTTGAACAATCTTTTAAAAAATGTACTTTATAATTCGTGGAAGTTTCATTTCTTTCGGTAATATAATGTATTTGTGGGAAAAGGTTACAAAAAACGATAAGAAAACCGTAAGGTCCCTGTGATTTACAAGCGCACAAGGGTGAGAATGAATCTGAGAAAAACGAAGCGGTGAGAGATAAAATAAAGCTACTGCCGTCGCAACATGTTGAACTTAATATGAGCCTTTGAATATATGAGAAAAACTCCACGCGTGAGAAGATTCTAGAAGGCCATAGAAAAGTGGGAGATGCCTAAATTAACGTCTCAATGGTAAAGAATCTCAGTTTATAGAAACATATGTATGTTTACACGTATTGATTCATGTATGTATCATGCGCACTTACACACAATCACTCGTACACACATCTATTACATGTAAGTGCATACATGCACATACATAGACGTGTATGTGAGTGTACACATATATTTATGTATAATATATAAGGTGTACATAAATATTCATATATATATATTCATATATATATATATATATATATATATATATATATATATAATATATAGAGAGAGAGAGAGAGAGAGAGAGAGAGAGAGAGAGAGATTGATAGATATTAGTTTAATACGAATGGTATAAAAATCGTGAAAATACAAATTTCAAAATTTATGGAGGAAATCAAAAACCGTAAGTATATCTATGTGACAGGTGAGGAGAAACTTAGCTTTATCAAAAACAATTGTATTTACCTACAACCTAATGTGACGTGTCTCCTTCAAAATTGTACCTTTCGCTGTTGATGCTTCTTTTATAGTGTCTTTTTTATCTAATTCTGAAATACGTTTTAGAAATCGTTTTGTGAAATAATGTGCGGGCCCGTAAAATTTTCTTTTATCTTTTCTGTTGCCTGCAATTGACATTTCAAGGTGGATTCCAGCTGTAGAAACTAAAAAGATCGCAAGCGCCAAATTCGGAGATTACGGTAGCTGGGGGACGAGATTACTTCCAAAAAAATCTCAATGTGATTGTCATCTGTATACGCAGAAGGTCGTTCAAAATTTTAATCGTTTTCAGAAGACGCGCTAGAACCACTCATGACATGGCGTACGGCTCAAACAATCATTCTCCTGTGCTTGTTACAATATTAGAAAAATCTCGTTATATATATACGAAAATATACACAGATTCATTACTACTGCATAGCCAGATCGATCCACGCTGTATGCCCCACACCAGTGACCTTGATATATATGACAATAAATTTCTTTATATATATATATATATATATATATATATATATATATATATATATACTAGCAGGAGTACCCGGTCCATGACTGGAGTAAAATGATTTTAAGAACACCTGTGAGTGAGAGAGAAAAGAGGACGAGTGAGATAAGTGAGGAAAACGATTTAGTATAATTCAAAAATCATTTAGAATTCATATATTACAATGTTTGCTCATTTTAGGAAATGTTTTGTTTTACTACATTCAAAACATTAGAAGCGTTCTATCGTGGCGTAAGGGTAAGCAAGTTAGGTTCGCAAATCCATTACTATTGAATAGCAAGTTCTATTCTCGCTGGATGCCCCATAGTTGCAAACTTTTGTCACACCCTACCTATGGTGAACGATTCTGGTAAATAAGGAATGTATCTCATTGTGGTGTAATTGTTAGCCAGCTAGTCTCACAGATTCATAACTACTGCATAGCCAGATCGATCCACGCTGTATGCCCCATACCTGTGACCTTGATAGTGTCCAGTCGTGGTGTAATGGTTATTCTTTTCGCTGTATGCCTCATACTTGTGACTGTGTCACATCATACACAAGAATAACGAGTTTAAAAAGAACCTCCTATCGGGATGTAATGTGTAAGATCACCAATATATTACTACTGAATAACGAATTTGTTGCTCGCTGGATTCCCCATATTTGCGATCTCATGTCACATCCTACGCGTAGCGAACGGGTTGGGTGAAGAATAAGGGCGTCCCATCGTGGTGTAATTGCAATTTTTTGCAGGGGGGTATATTTAAAATAGTAATTCAAATAAAGGTACCCATCGGTTTGAAAGATTTTCATGAAAAATCTTTCGTACAATTAGTACTGAATCAAAAAAGAATATTTCTATTAGAATGTGGAATTGGAATATTTAAACGTCGCAGGTCTTAAGACTTTTTTCCTCGTTATAAACATGTTAAATTATATTTGAGATTTTATTTTTCAATGACATTTTCTGAAGTATAAATTGACTCATAAGTTAAGATCCATTACTGCTGAGTAGCGAGTTCGACCCTCGCTGGATGCCCCAAATTTGCAACCTAGTATCACATCCCACCTATGGTGAACGGGTTGGATAAATACTTACTAATTTTGTCAGCTGAAAGTTTATCTCTAGGTCAATAATTTCTTGTCAAATTAGCATCTTATTGAAGTGAGTATGTGTTTGTATATACATGTGTGTGTGTGTGAGTGTTTGTGTGAGTGTCTGTGGTGTGCGTGGCTGTGCGCGCATGTGTGTGACGCAATTCACTCCTGCAAAAATTTCGAAATGGTATCCTGTACTGTTTGCCATTAGTGACACGCAAAGTATTGGACATTTACATTTTTTTAGTTTCTTTTTAAGAAAATGATCATTTCTATAATTGATACTAACCATGGAATTCTTCTGAATACAGTAAAAACTTAAGATATACTATAAATATATTATTTATTGACATATTCAACATATGTGTACTTATATATACTTCCTCAACCACTCCGCATGAACAGGATGCTTCAAAATGCCAATTTTTAAGCGGAGTTTACCTTTTTAATTGTTGAGTTTTTCCTTCTTCTAGACCGATTGCCATACTAAGGTTAATGAGTCCAGCCTGTCCTATCATTTACTCATATCTCCGGGTAATTTGATTCATATTTTCCCAAGAATATTAGCGCTATGTAAAATGCAAACAGCCACGCCCAGGATTTGAACTCGGTGCGCCGTGTCCATTTCCTACGACGATAACCATTACACCACAAACGTCTCCATATAAGTAGCACGTACAAGTTTTGGAAACAAATCAATAAACAGTGTTCAATATTTAATAGCGTGTCCTTTATTTGCTATGACAGCTGTCAGACGTTTAGAATCATTTGAAGTAAGTTTCTTTCAGATATTAGCTCCAACTTTATTCCACTCCTGCTGAGAAATCGCCTTACGATTATTCATATTTTGTGGATTCCTCTGACGAACACTAAATTAAAATCCTTACATAGATTTTCTATTGGACTGACTTGGCCATTAAAACTCTTATTTTCTTTACCTTTAACCACTCTCTCGTTTTTTCTCCAATATGTTCCGGGTCATTATCTTGTTGAAAAATCTAACCCCATCATTAGTTAAGGATATTTTACACAGTGAAGCTAGTTATCTAGTATTTTGTGATACATGCACTGTCCATTTTTCATTCAATGATATGTAGTGCACCCTAACTTCTGGAATAAAAACAAACCCAAATTATAATACTTCCACCATTGTGTTTAATTGTGGGAATGGTAATTTGAGTATTATAGAAAGCACACTTTTTTCTCAAATTATTTCTACTAAAGAATTCAATTTTTATCTCGTCAGACTATACTTCGTGCCAGAATGAAGCAGGCTCCTTTAGAGGATTATGGACAAAGATTAGATGAGAATTCACGTGACTGGGCGTTCGAAGAGGGGTTTTCCTAAATGTCCGAGAATGCAGTCCTACACAGTGGAGTCTACGATTAATTGTATCTTTGCTGTATGCAAATCCTTCTGAAGATCCTCCAAGTTATGAAAGGTATTTCGAGTTACTTCCTAACTACTAAAATGTCTAATTTGACGTAGATCTGTAATCATGCCATTTCCTTCAATTTTCCAATGATGACTCGAATCATATTGATGGGAATATTGATTTCATTAGAGATCTTTTGATATCTCATTTCGCAGTAATGTTGGCTAATTATTCTCTCTAAGAATTTCTTGGGTGAGCTCCTTTGCCTTCGCACGTCTCAACCAGAAATGCAATGTTCGCTCAAAGTACACGCAGACTTTTTAAACTGTAGGCCTTTGTGTGTGACGTATTCTGGTTTATGGGGCGGAAATTTACAAATTAATCATATCAATAAATTGTAATTCCAAACTGCAAATTTTATTCTATTTTATTAATATTTCTTGGAATGAGTCTAAAACTTCTTTTTTCCACATACATAATATATCTTAAGTATCTACTACATTCAGATGAGATGGTAACAGTAGAATATTTTCTTAAAAACCTTTAAAGATCCATATTCAATATTTTCGGGTTAGCTCAGTCGGTAGAGCGTTCGGCTAGAAATCACAAGATTCCTAGTTCGATACCGGTCCTCGCCAACTCAGCGTATGAGTAGCACAGGGATCTGTGCGGTAAAGTAAGGAGCTGATGGTAGGTGTGGCGCTCCACCTCAGACGCTAAAATAATCTCCTTGGACTAGCGCTAGTGATGGGGGAAAGACTCCCTCGCTGACTGGCTGATACCGACTTTAGGCCGCCCCGTCGACTTTACTTTATATATATATATATATATATATATATATATATATATATATATATAAAAGAAAGTTTTTGGTATGTACGTGTCGACCTATAACTCAGAAAAGAGGAGTTACTCAGAGTTGAAATCTTGCATTAATATCCTTCTAACTAAAAAACACGCCAAATTTGGTTATTGATTTTTACTAATTAAGGGATATAATTAACTAATTAAGCCAAAATCACTCAATTTGTGGAACTGTCCGTATACCAGCACCCACTGATAATAAAATATTGTCCCCTGCCTGACTTTTTGTTACAGCGATACCAGCAGTGATACAGCGATGCCAGCAGTGATGTTTAATTTTAGGGAATACATTTCGCCGTCTATGCCGTTCCGCTAGGATTTTATCGCCTATTTTGGGTCAAATCTTTAAAATATTTATATGGTTGGAAAGAAAAGAAAATAATCTTTCTAAATATGTAATTTATATGCGTTTTTATCTAGTTAATTATTTTTTACAGCGTGTTAAAAAAAATTTTAGAAAAAGTTTTAGAAAAAAATCATTCAAGCGATTAAAAAAAAGGGATATAAATAAAAGTGGATACCCACATACTATCATTTTCATATTTCTTAGAATTAAATATGATTAAATATATCCATTTTAATCAGTTTTTTAAAACGTTGTTGAAGGAAGAATAACGAAAAATTGCAATGTTACATTTATTTCTAATTCAACAAGCAATTAAAAACTGAATTTAAAATTGTCTTACGTACGAAAAAGTTTTAGAAAAAATCATTTAAACCATTCACAAGTTTTATAAAATATTATTCTCAACGTTGTAAACAAAAGAAATCGCAATTTTTTAGCGATTAAAAAAGGGGATATAAAAAAACACATATACTATTATTATTTTCAAATTGCTAACTGGATTTATATTTAACACAATGAAACTTGAATAAAGGTTAATATTATGTTCAAAATTTTTTAACCATTCAAAAGAAGAAACATTATTTGTTGTTTAACTGCTGGTGATTTTTTTTTTTAATTTCAGCTTACGGAAATAATGAAAATTATGAACGAAAACAATGTTTACCTTTTTGCACCGTTGAATCGATTGAAATTTAATGTAGCCAAAAACAAGTTGACTACCGGCTTTTTAAAAAATTCTATGAAAAATCAACTAATAGTCAAATTTTCACGAAATATTCGGTAATTATTCATCTGTTGATGAAAATATGTTTGAAATAGGTTTTTTCTTAAAATATATTAGGGGAAATATTTTGACGAGCTCCCCCCTATTTTATTTTATGAAATCTGAAAAAAAAATGAACAGATAAAAAACAATTTTTTTCTATAAAGATGTCCGAATGATTATATCAGAAGATTTTTTATAAGTTTCTATACCTATAGATTAAAAAAAAAAAAAAAAAAAAACATTAATTTTAAATTCTACTAAAAAATGTCAATATTATTAGACACAAATCCGTAAGTATGTGACATCCAACAAAGATTGAACTCACTATTCAGTAGTAATGGATTTACGAGACTACCTTGCTAACCATTACACAATGATAGGACCTCATTTTCTTTACCCACTTGTTCGTCACAGGTAGGATATGGTACAAGGTCGAAAGCAAAGGGCATCTAGCGAGTATTAAAATCGCTATTCATTAATAATGTGTGTCTAACTTGCAAACCCTTACACCACAATGGGATGCTATCAATATTTAAAAAATGTAAACAACTAAATAAACTAATATTATAATACACAAACTGTTAGCTTTGTTTAACATTAATTATCCAATAAACGAATAATTTTCGTTCTAATAAAAACTCATTTTTTTAAATGTATTCAACCCATAGATGGATTCCTAACAGGTACTAGAACTCTGGATCAAAATGGCAATGAAGGAGTATTCCACACTTCCAAGAGCTCCAGAATTAGAACTTCATCATTAGATACACTTTAATGTCACACCATTTCTAGGAATACTCCCTGGTATTCCTAAAAATGTTTTCGTCCGGTCATAGACCGGGTACTTTTGCTAGTATATATATATAAGAAAGTTTGGTATGTACATGTCGAAAAATAATAACTCCGAAACAGGGGGTCACTCAGATTCGAAATCTTGCATACACCTTAATATCCTTCTAACTAAGAAACACGCCAAATTTGGTTATTGATTTTTACTGATTAAGGGAAATAATTAATTGATTAAACCAAAATCAACAGATTTGCAGAACTGTCCATATACCAGCTGCTGCTGATAATAAAATATTGTTCGCTGCCTGCTTTCTATTATAGTAATTCCAGCAGTTTAGTTTAATTTTAGTGAATAAAATCGCAGTCTAAGCCGTTCAGCTCGGAATCTCTCGCTTATTTATGGTCCAATCTTTAAAATACTTATCTGGTTTGAAGTAAAATAAAATAATCTTTCTAAATATGGAATTAGTATGTGTTTTTATCCATTTAATTATTTTTTACAGCGAGTTTTAAAAAAGTATTTTGCTTCGGACAGTCGAGATTTTGATGTATGATTTTTTTCAGACTAAATTTTAACGAAAAATCCATTTTTTTTTTCTCGCCGATTTATGATCCAATCTTTAAGATATTTATTTGGTTCGAAAAAAAAATAATCTGTCTAAATATGTAATTTGTATGTGTTTTTATTGATTGAATTATTTTTTACAGCAAGTTAAAAAAAATATTTTGCTTCGGACAGCCGAGAATTCGATGTATGATTTTTTTCACACTAAATTTTAATGAAAAGTAAAATCTTATTTATCGCATATTTCTGTTCCTATCTTAAAAAATATTCATTTGGTTAGAAAGTAATCTTTCTAAATATGTAATGTGTATGTGTTTTCATACATTGAATTATTTTTTTTACAGCGAATTGAATAACAAATCAAACAAAAACGTTTAACGATATCTCAACTTTTTTTAATTAATACTTTCATTTTAGTGATTAGCTTCTTTGTTACTTTTCGGGGTTAAAGAAGGAAATAAATTACACTGATAAATTCTCCAACAAGGAATTAAGAACTGAATTTAAATTTGCCGTATGTACAAAAGAGTTTTAGAAAAAAATAAAAAATAAAAGACTATTATAAATAAACAAAAAAGAAATTGTAATACGGATAATTGCAAATATTTCATTCTTAGCATTTGTTGTTAAATTAAACGAATACATTTTCTAATATGGTAAATCAAGATTGTTTCAAAAATGTAAACAACAAAAAGAGACTTAGAATAAACGAATATTATAACACACTCATTCTTAGCTTTGTTTATCGTCAAATCTTTAATAAACGAACTCTTTACATTCAAATGAATCAATGTTACAAGATGTTTTCTCATACAAATAAAGACACATGGATTTTACAACATCCTTGGGTGATTTAATGCCTATTGGATATTGGTGTTTTATTTTATTTATTTTTTAAACTCATTTTTTTATTTACCCCATAAGTGGGACTCTAACAGGTACTACCACTCCGGGTCAAAGTGGACCAGGGAGTAATGGCAATACAGGAGTGAGCCACACTTCTAAAAACTCCAGAATGGGAACCTCACCACAAGAGACAGTTTAACGTCATATCCAAGACACTAAGACCCTTAGCAATCGCTTTTTAGCACATTTATGATAAAAAGGAATGGTAGTTTGCCAGAGCAATACGGTTGGTATAATCATATAGGTTCTAGGACCAGCCGATTGATCGGGATAGGGGCCTTTCCGACCGACCGTCTAGCCCAAGTAAGGATCAAAGTGGAGTGTAGCATGTCATGGATTGCTCAGCCACCAGGATTCCGTCCATAAACACCACGGGTCGCCACCCAAGGTTTATAGGTGACACAATTTCAACAGAGGTGCAGTCGGCGTATTATACAGTCCCAGCCGACAGACCTAAATAAATAATGAAGTTTAATACCTAGCTTTTTTAAATTGTTACTTTTTTAGGGGTAAAAAAGAAAATTTAAGTTTTTGTCATATATCCAAAAAGTTTTTGAAAAATAAATATTTCAAAACACTCAAGTTTAAGAATACATTTTAAAAAATGATATTTTGAATGTAAACAAAAAAGAAAAATATTTCCTGAAATAAACAAACATTGTAGTATACGAATTATCGGCGATTTTTAAAATTTGATTAATCAAATTTTAAAAATTGATTATTTACTTTCCAAGCAACTTGTTTAGTAATATTCATGACCTTTATTACTATGACTAACTAAAAAAGAATTTACATAAATGTGAATTACTCCAGCACTATTAACTAGTTTTCGTTTAGTTTTTGTTCTGTGCAAAGGCAAAAGAAAGGTTATTATGACTGACACTCGGAAGAATATAGATGAAACAAGAAAAAAACTTAAATAGAATATTCTGTCGGAACGTTAACTAAGTTGTATTTTTATCTTATATCATATGAACAGTGGTTTCGCAGAGAGACCGGTATCAGTTAGTACACTTTCGGATATTACTTGAATAGAATATTGTCAATCCAGTGACTTTACTACTATTGCCCAACTTAACTGTATCATAGCAAATAAATCCTTGGTTGAAAGTATGGGAGTGGTAAAGTGCAATCGTACTCCATCTTAAAACATCCGTTCGCAGGTCTGAGGGCTTTCTATGCAGTCAATCCGAAAAGAAATGTCAACGCAGCTACCCCAGTACCTATTTTGATAATCAGTATAACACAAACTTCCTAATCCCTATTTTCCTTCCTCCGTTTTGTGAAGTACTAAGCTGTACTTACGAATTACATTGATTAATAAAAAATAAATTAATACCATACTTTCTTTGATAAATAAATGGAAGCATATTTTAAAAACCTTTTGATAAACTTATTAAAAAAAACTATGTATGTATATATGTATGCAGGTATCGGTAATACTTTTTTGGTACGATCAACTGCCACTCGCTCGAGTTCGGCCTATGACATCAGCTTTAGACATGCCCACAAATTTTTATGAAAACAAACGTCTCTTCGCTTACACGAGTACGACCAAGACCAAATACTTATTTTACTTTTAAAACGTAATATTTTTTTGGCTTAGAAAATTTAAAGTTTTAAATAATGAAAACAACTTTGAATCATGTAAATTTAGGGTTCTACAAATATGTTTTCTTTACTGCCAAACTGCCACTCGCTCGAATTTATTTATTTTTCGTTTTGTTTTTTAATAAATTTTTAACTCAAAGATCTTCTTAAAATTTATCGAGTGAGAGGAAACATGAAATGATTGTTTGATTTCTAAAAAAATGTAAAGATTCGTGCATATTAAAATAATTGTTAATAAAAATTTGTATAAAAATATAGAATCGTTTTATTTATAAATAAGAATGTAAATAAAATAAAATTCGTAACTAAAGAAAAAATGTTTGTAGAACCCTAAATTTACATGATTTAAAGTTGTTTTCTTTATTTTAAACTTTCAATTTTCTAAGCTAATAAATATTACGTTTTAAAAGTAAAATAATTGTTTCATGGCTGTAACCAGTGCCCTCTAAGTTATTTTAGAGGGCGCTGGCTGTACCCGAAGAGAATTTTGTTTTCATAAAAATTTGTGGGCGTGTCTAAAGCTGATGTCATAGACCGAACTCGAGCGAGTGGCAGTTGATCGTACCAAAAAAGTATTACCCTACAGGTAATTTTAAGTTTATTGCCCCAAAATGAATCGTGTATATTTACAAAGACAAAGACTACAAAATGACTATTTAAAAAAAAAAAAAACATTTTGTTTCTTATAACACGATTTGCTTTCGTGTATATTCTAGAAATATACTTCTTGTGTGTGCGATGGCGAAAAGAAAAATATTCTCAATGTAACAAGGTAGTATCTACCTGTAAAGATTGCCTTCAGAAATTTATTTCAATATATTACTCAGAGAATTACGCCAGAATACTGACTGTCATTTTTAGCACTACAAGAGTACAAACAATTGTCAGAAGGTCTTTTTAAGGTAGGTGGTCGGGTGGCTGGCTGCTTTGGAAAATTTTTCTCGTTCTTCAAAAGCAATGTGTTTTATTATTCTAAAATTCTTGGTTCTCTCCGCTTATTGACATTTTTTACGCGACAACTTTCTTTTGAAATATGGTTACATTATATTGTTTATGAAATGAAAGTACAACGAAGAATCCTCTCTTTAGATATTTTTTGACTTCGTATTTTTCTTTATTCGGCACTGTATTTTGCTTGCTTACCATTGTGAAATCAATCCGATTCAGTTTTTTTTTAACAAGCCGATTTCAATTAAAAGATTTTAATCATATCTCCGGATAAACATCAAAATATCCTTTCAAAAAAAAAAAAAGAAAAAAAAAAGAAGATAAAATAAGCTGTAAATGCACGGTTATCTTAAAACATAAGGTAAAACATTTCTTTTTCCATCAGCCGCTCAGAACTATGATCTCATTCTTACGTTCCGACAGAGAAGTGCATCGGAAACTTTATATTAAAGCTAAAAGATGATAGCATTTGCCAGAACAAATTATTAAATAGGGTCAACAACTCGTCTCCTTTATTAAGATAATGATAGAAAATCGTTTAAAAATTTGGAATAACATAGTTATTCTTATACTGTTACTTGACATTTTTAATATCTTTATACTACAAAAACATTAGATTTACTCACTTCCATGTAAAATGTTAATACTCATTTGAGGCGTGAGGATTTCCCATGTTTTATTACTAAAAAAAAGAATGTCTTATTTCTCTTGTTCCCTATTTTGGCATGCCAGTAACAAGATCATTTTTATATGACTGGTGATGGGACAGAGGGTAGAGATGACTGATTCATTCGATCCCTAAAAGTTTTAGCCTGAAACTGATGCCCACCGCCCTGAAACTGATACTTTTAACTTTTCATTTCCTGTAAGGGATCTCTATCAGTCCCACCCAATCCTATAAATATTTTGAAAAAGAAAGCAAAAGATAAATAATGAACAGTCCTATAAGGATTTTGAGAAAGAAAGCGAAAAAATAGTAAATATATAAAACTATATACCACTTATTTATTTTTAACAGGAAGAGATCAAATTTGGAGTATTAGCATTCCCCATGATTTATATATTGTTAAATTTACTGAGAATGAAGGGCAGCATTGTGTCCAACAATAATCTCAAAATTAACATAGAATATTCCAATTTTGATACATATGTTCTGCCATTTGATTGTTAACTTCCTGTAAGAAATCTTTTAGCTGATTTCCAAGCCCAATATGTGCATTGAGAAAGAAAATAAACAAATGAGTGTTCCTTTAAAACTTTGAATACTTTATACATTAAAACAAAACAGGATAAAACTTTGACCTGCAAGTTTTGAGGTTTTGATTAATACACTGAGAATGCAATGCAGGGTTTAGTACATAATACAATTTTTGCATTTGTTACAGAGCCTTAGAAAATTTCTAACACTGAAGTAGCAGTCCCATAAAGATGTTGATGATCAAGGCAAAATAAAGATAGCTGTTCCCAGATTGCGATTGCTATAGTGTAGCCCTTAATAGAAAAATACCGAGAAGTGTGTTCAATATGGAACGAAAACGGCAATCAAGGGTTTAGAATATGTCAGAGTCTCTGTTAAACCAAACCGAATTTGTTGTATTTCTCGCTTGTTATTTATTTAGTTGGTCATCATTCCTGATAAAGTTTTCTTCACACTGCAGAATCCAAATATGATTTCTAAATTTTGTGTTTGCATTTATTAAGAAATGTTGTCTACTTTGATGTCTGTAAATAAGAATCTAACATCTTTGTTCTTGATATCGAAAAAAATAGAAATAAAAATAAAAGATAAGAAATTTATATTTGCTTTGGAGGAGAATATATTTGGACGCTTACAAAATCTAGAAAGTAAAGAATGACAGTCAGAATCTATAAATCATATGACGTTTCGCTAGATTAGATTGGCTTTTATCTATAACAACATTTACGCACGTGCACACAACACATTTCATTGACGTTACATAAACTCTCGTACTCATAGACACGTATAATAGAGAGAGAGAGAGAGAGAGAGAGAGAGAGAGAGAGAGAGAGAGAGAGAGAGAGAGAGCGTGTGTCTGTGTGTGTGTGAGAGAGAGAGAGAGAGAAAGAGAGAGAATTCTGTAGCATGGATACGCATCGATATAGCCAAATACTCAGAAAGCACACACATATTCTGCATACATACGTGTATAATATACTTACATAGATGCTTGTAGATAGAGAGATGTAAATGCACACAGATACATATGCTACATATTTACGTATACAGATATATAAAATCGGCTCATAGATGTAGGTATATGTTTACTACCAACTGGGAGAATGGAATCGGCTCCCCGAGTTCGAATATAGCTTGTGTCTGCTTATATCCCATTTGCATTAATAATCTTAAAAAGGCATGGATCCAAATTTTTCCTGCACTCAGTTCCATTTCCTGCATTCTTTATAATGATCTTCTCTGTATTCAACGTTCGTAGGCAGCAGAAAACAATAGGCGATGATGTACAAGTACAATGATCTCTTTTATCATTGCCTATCTAATCAACGGCAGTAAAATGGCTGCTGCTACTGTCAGTTTTGAAAAGTAAAAATCTCAGACGCGTGTGTCCACATATGTAACTGCATACAGGAGGATAAATTTAAACTTGTTCAGGTTTGCTTAAGTTCTGATTGACTCAGCAAAAATCATTTTTAGATACAAGGTCATTTTTTTACATTCTTTCTTTCTCTAGCGTCAAATTCATGTTGTTAACTCAATTACTCCAACATTTTGTACAAGTCATATTTATGCTGAACTAAATGAAGAAGGAACTAACATCAATGGTTTATGGGATAGACAAGCAAAACACTGTAAAAGCAAGGAATTCGTATTTACTACAGAAGACTGAACTAGAAGACTGGTGTTTAAAAAGTTATTTGGAGGGATTGCTATTCACTATAAATTATTCCCATCTACTAGAAGTAGAGTTTCAGCTTTGGCTCTCAATCTCCAATCCATAGTAGCGCATTGGATTCAAACTAATATGTGTTATAGGCCGGCAAGTATGAGGGAAGAATCGAAAATTATTGGAATCTATCGAGAGCACGAGCGTAAGGATTAGTTATTGGATGTGCCGCTAGGTAATGTATTCCTACAGCTTCGTGAGTCAGTTTGCCAAGTAGTGGGGTGCTGAGTTACTCGAGTACGTAATTTTGGCCGTTTTCTACTTATTATTCAAATAATAACTTTGAGAATTTTTCTTTTCCTACCAGCATGGGATATTTTAAAGTTCAGAGTGTTTGTGAAGAATACTGTTCTTTTTCTCGGTAGAATTACTGCTAAAAATGGTTATGATTGAGCAAGCTTTTAAAATACAGACCATGAAAAATGCGAGTCTACAAATGCATTTTAAGACCGACAATATATCAGTCCAAGATTCACTCCGTCTTGGTCGTTTTTCAACCTCTGCAGCACATGCAAATTCGAGACACAATCGAAGTTATACTTTTGGTGAGTAAGCAGAAACTATCAAATATTTTCGAGAATTGCATTCAACGGATTTTATTATGCTGCTTTGAATAGAAAAATTGTACAATTATAGAATCAACTAGAAATATGCATTCAATCTACTCAGCACTACATCATACAGCAAAATTAATAACCAAATTGGATAAATACGCTTTTTAGCGACAGATCAAATAATCGACTACGTGCTATCGATAGATTCGTGAAATTTGGAGTCCTTACTCTAATATATATTCACCAACACCTCCACACGAGCAGGATGCGACACAAGATAAATTTCTTAATCCGCTTAAGAAATTTAACAGATTTTGATTTGGTTTTCCTTCTCCCAGACTGGTTACATAGCCAAGGTTAAAGAGCCCAAGCTGCCCTACTATTTACCCATGGCTGGGGGAATATTAGTTGGATGCAAGGGTATTAGCAATATTTGAAATACAAACAGCCTCACCCAGTACTCTAACCATTACACCACGCGCGTCTATACTCATATCTGTTTACTAAGCTTAGCTTAGACGAACATAAAAACCAACTAAACAAGGACAGGATACTCATATTGGATCAGTCTTCTATATGGAGATACCTTCTTGCCTGCACTACAAATCATTATCCGCAAGCATTAGCTGAACATTGACCTCTAGTGCCAGTGAAAATGCACAACTACTTAAAACTCCAAGTAGATACTTACTAGAATTAGTCAAGTTCTGTACAGGACCTAAATGAATGAATAGAGGGGATATGGAAATTGCATTGTGACAGTCTTCTATCGGGAGACTCCTGACTGCTTTTAAAATCAACATTGGAACTTATTGTTTTTATCAAACATTGATGACTTGAACCGGTGGGACATATTCAAATACCCTCTCAACCAAAATATTGAGAATATTCAAAAATAGTAGTAAAAGTAGGGTTTCCACGACGGCAATATGGACGGAAAATATTTGCAAAATAGTTTCATTGTTTAAAAGTAAATTTACAATTTTATTTATTTATTTATTTATCCCTAATGGATTTACAACGGGTGGTTTCAAACATTATATAACCTGTTACAAAGCAATATTGGTTTTGAATATGATAGATAGATAGATAGATAGATAGATAGATAGATAGATGGGTCTTTTCATCAAAATCTGCTCATAAAGTGACGAGTTTTCTCACGAGCTAGGTTTTTTATTAATGCAGCCTTCTGACAAATTTGTTTATCTTTGACTTGTGTAGTAGTGGAAAATATTTGAGTAAAGAGTTTATTAAATTTTACATGATATCATAGCAGAAGATGTGCTTTAGTTTGAAAATGGAAGCTTCTTTCTTATTTTTTAGATTTGGGACCAGAAGTTTCTGATGTTTTTATCCTTTCCTCCGCTGTTTAATCCAAACAACCTAGAGCTATAAAACCAGTATTTGTAGGGTAATAGAGACTCAGAAAACAACTTAAGTCCGTCTCTCATAATGAACAAAGCATTGAGGAAAACTGAGCTGACCCTATGACGATAGGAAAAAATAATCACACGAGATCTGATACACACGATCTGCAAAACAACAGGTTTGTAACCGTTCATTATAATTTTCCCATATATCTTAAGTCTTTGCGATAGAGTTTCCATCACAAATCTAAAAACAAGTTCTTCTAAGTCAACATTATATATATACTTTTGTGTGAGGGGGTGGAGAAGAGAGAGTAATAGATATAAGAAAAGATAAAAGAAAATAGTGAAGAAACAGAGAATAAAACGAAGTTATATATAATCTTACCGTCCTTCTCACTATATCCCTAGTTACCGTCACTCTTATTTCTATTTATTTCTCTCTTTCCTATCTTTCTCCTGTCAATTCTCTTAGCAATTAAAAACACTGAATTACATCGACGACATTTTCCCACCTGGAAATAGCAAAACAAAAAAAACACAACTTAGATCAAACATGTCCTGTCACACGCAACACGAGCACTTAATAATAAATATCGAAAAAATGTGGAACTATTTATTTATAAACACTATCATTGAGTCACATGCTCACGTCCGTGTTCTCGTGAAATTTCTTTTTCTTGGATGTCTACACACATAACAAGAATCATCTTTCATTTCGTCATTTTAGCAAGCACGAATTAATTAATTTTCAGTTGTTAAGTTGGTTAGAAAATTAGTTAATCTTTAATTCTAAGTTTGTTGTTGCTTTGCTAATGGCGCATCTTATGAGATGTAACAGTTTGAAAGTTAAGGTAGCATTTTAAACTTTGTAAATCGACCGTTTGTTTTAGTTTTATTTTTTGGTCTTTTTGTTTTGTTTTGTCTCTTAGTTTTGTTTTTTGGGATTTTTTTTTTTTTGTTTTTGTGTTTGTTTGGGTTTTTTTATTTTTTTTTTTTGGGGGGGGGTTGTCTTTTGGGGTTTTTTTAACTCTTTCCTAAAAACATCTATCATAATTTCGTATTCAATATACATAAATATATCTATTTTATCAAATTTTTATTTTTAAAGAAGGAAATTTCTGTTTGAAACTCAATACAATTTTTTTAATCTCCCCACCCCGGAGGGTTATTCGGATGAATATTCAATGCTATTAATGGATTTCAATTATTACGTTTCGGCTAATTCATTCATTATTTGACTTACCTACTTGTATTTGAAATTCTGGAAAGAATTATTATGATTCTACTAGATGTTCGGAGATACAACCTTCCAATTAGGCCACAAAAGCCCATCAACAGACGTAATTCAAAAAGCTTACCAACAATACGGAATACGCATTTAAATCTTGTTGGCAGCTACTTCTTTATTTACATGTTCTTTACTTAATACGCCGTAGAATATAAAAACAATCAAAGAGTTACAATGAAAAAGCAACAAAATTAGAATGAGAGAATAAGATGGACATTAATCATACCAAGAAATTCGAACTACGTTTAAGTACACCAAGTTTTGAGATGAAGTTTTATCCTTATTCTATGCATTGTTTTACTCGTACCTATGTAATTTTGTGAAAACAGACATATGCATCTCTGTGTTACATATGATGAAAATGATTGCCACCTATTGTCAAAAGATTACTATCTATCCAATGAAAATTTATGTATTACACAGCCATATCTGCGCAGATGTTTCAATAAGCTAGCTTCTTTCCTGCATATTCGTCCACATATGTGAAATTTGACCAATTTATTATGAACTGCTGCGTGTGGCACATTCTGATTCCTTTTAAAGTGCCTACTGAAAACACTAGATGACTTGCATGCCTTGTAGATGTACGTTCTTTTCAGGTCTCGGAAATATGATTATTTTATATGTAGCTTGATTCTGTCTACGTTAGTAGGCCTGTGTGATTTACAGAACCAGATTTTGATCGGATCCCACGACTAAAAATGTTATAGATCAGATTGTATTGTAGATCAATGAGTAACGCTTCATGGTCCTGCTTTCGAAGGGTACATTTGATTTTACAGTGATTCGTACGTTGCTATTGAAATTCAGCGCCTCCTTCACAAATGAGTTTATGCCACTCTTAATTGGCAGTTGTTTGAGACTCACAGTTCTAGACATTGATTTTCAGAACCTTCCGATGGTATCTTTGAAATGCTTTCTTGCTCTATCCTGGGGACGCTTACAAATGTTTAACTGGCCATAAATCAGTGCCTCTGAAGGTTTCTTGTCTTCCATTCATGTCTTGGTTAATGCATCTTTTAAATGATTAATTACTTTTCGATACTGGAACCATTATTACTCGGTACTTCATAATCAGGAATGTACGAGTCTCATATAATTCTTAAAAAAAGGCGTTTTGTAACCTCCCTACCAACTTAATATATGGGCGATAAGTAGTCAAGGGTTATGATAAGTAAGGTAATGTGGCGAAAATACAACATTCATAAAAACTAAGCTGAGTGTTAATTCCTTATTCTAGCCAGATACTCCTCATGGGTTCTTCAAAAACATAACTAGCCTTTACAATGTGTTGATGAATTTCTTCATCTAGTGTGTCATCTTTTGATAGAATGCTATCTAGGTAGACTCACTTATCAATAACCTCCCTCTAGATTTAAATAATAAACAGCGATGTTAGAATTAATGTAGGGCTGTCCAAGAGCCAGCTCCAATTTAACTTTTGTCTTTTACAAATTGGCTTTCAAGAAATGCCCTCAAAATGGTCCAATATAATCTGCATATCTCATTCAGAATATGGGACAAGGTTGACATCACCGGTATAAAGGAGCTCCTAAACTAGCTATTGAAAGTCCGGAGACTTTAAAGAGAAACGGTGTAAATTGAAAACCCTTCGAGATGTTTTAAAGCGCAAATCAACCCCAACATCAAAATTATTGAGAATATATTCAAGAGCAAGAGTAAAATAGACAGAAAACAGCATAGAAACAGGAATAGCTATTGTTAACAGCTATACGTTCCGACAAAAAGCCATGTATATTGATACCTGTAAATAACCGAGGCTTGACCAGTAGAACAGTTTTCAAGAACATTGAAGAAGCAACAGTGTCCACAAGTACTTGCTGTTGTCTTCTGATAAAGGCTGGAACATGAGTGAGACCATTGACAAAACTTCAATTGACTAAAGTACACATACAAATGCGTTTGAAATGAGCAAAGGAGAACATGAAGATCGATTTCTCGAAGCTTTTGTTCACAGATTTAATTCGTGCAACACTTGATAGCCCTGATAGTTTGAGCAAAGGTTGGATCGTAAATGGACGAGATCGTCATCAAAGATTGAGGTGCCAACAAGGACGAAGAGCTATTATGATTGGAGTGGTATTATTGGAAGTATCAGAGTTGGTCCGTGGAGAATGCCTGGCGGTACGAAAATAACCGCAGATGCTTATATAGACTTCCTCAAAGATCACCTGGATTCTTGACTAAAAATTCAAAGAATCACCTTCAGGAGAATAATAATAATTATGCAAGATAATGCTCCTTCGCATTCAGCATAAAACTACGGAGTACCTACTAAATTTAGGATTCTGTGGACCTCGGAAGATGAACTGGTCGAACAATTCTCCGAGCTTGAACCCAATTGAAAACTTGTATAGCGTTCTGACAAGACGTGTTTATAAGAATGGACGCCAAGAATGACTTGTGGCAGGATATAGTTAACGTATTACGTGAAATTACATCGGAGGAAATCCAAAAATTGACATGTTCGATGAACCAGTGCCTTTTCCAAGCCATTTTGAAGAAGGATCACATATCTCATATTAACCAATTCCACTATCGTTTTTTTTTTTTACTTATTTCGATTTAATTTCCTCTTAGTTACTGTATAAAAGTTTGTAAATAAAGCAATTAAAGTGTTATTTTATTTTCAAAAGGGTTTTTGATTAAACTTCGCTAATAATTTGCGTTGGTTGGTTGGTTGGCTGGTTGGTTGGTTGGTTGTCGGGTTTTACGGCATGTAACCATTTGGTTATTTTCGGCATGTAACCATTGGGTTATTTTATGCCGACGACGTTTTTATTTTATTCATTCTTAATTTTTTAAACTCAATTTTTTAAACACACTTTTAAACTCATTTTTCTATTTAACCCATAGATGGGACCCTAACAGTTACTACTACTTAGGTTCATTGTAGACCTGAGAGTAATGTTGATGAAGGGGTATTCCACATTCCCCAGAGCCCCATAATTGGAATTTCACTATCAGATAGAGTTTAACATCATACCCAGTACATTAAGACCCTAAGACACCGCCTTCTAGGACATATATGAAAAAAGGTTTCGGGCTTACCATAAGGGCAATAGGGTTGGGACAATCATAAAGGTGCTAGGGCTTGATGTGACCAGCCAATTGATCGGAGTGGGCCTCTCCAAACGCCCGTCTAGCCTAAGTAAGGGCCAAAGTGGAGCGTTGCATATAATGGACTGCTCAGCCACCAGGGTTCCACCCTTAAGCATTATGGATCGCGAACCAGGACCAACAGGTGACCCTGTTTGGTGGGATCTTACCTCTCTGTAGAGTTGTAGTCGGTGTATTCTAAAGCCTCAGGGCGGAGGTATACGTAAGCAATCTGAGATAGATAGATAGATAGATAGATAGATAGATGTTTATAAACGAACAATTATATTGCTGATTGAACTTCTGACATAAAATTTCAAAGTGCACGCATTTGACCCGAACGCATTTGACCCTGGGCTGAATGTTTGCTGGGAGGCTGTTCAAGACTCTTTTATCCTTAATTTTACTACATCCTTCTGTTTTACGTTTTTTTCCCTTCCTCAATTTGAACATAACTGAGCAGGAATACTTTTTCCAAACATTCTCATCCGGCGCACTAATAGTGATAGAGGTTGTGAAGTGTTTCAGTGAAAGGGGGACGACAAAAAGCAATTGGATTGGCATTTAACACACGTCCATTCCAGCACTCCCAACATTCTCAAATATCAGGTAGTAGATAGATAAGCGGTAAATTCCGATATATATATATATATATATATATATATATATATATATATAATATTTAGGCAGGTATTGTTATAGACCACGGAATATTTCTTCTTTATGATCTTCAGTTGTAGACTTTAAAGTCTTCTATTAATTTTTCGTAGATCGGGATACAGATGAAGAAATTTTCCCATATTTTTTACCCAAGCGCTTTCAACCATTTCGCTGGTTGTCCTCAGGAGATTGTTGGTTGTAGTGTTTGTGGTGTTTGCTTTGTTTTATTAATTTGAATTTATTCATTATTTTATTTTTTATTGTTTATTTAGTTAGGAGAATCTATTTTGGGGAGGGTTGCTAACGTTGCTGGGTTAGTTGTTAAATATGTTTAGTATATCATTGCCGGTGTTACATGCTATTTTCCAGAATATTTTCAAATTCGTTTATTTTATACCTTTGTCTGTATAACATTAAGGGAAATACTGAAAGCTATCTAACTACTTGAAAAGTTCAATTACCATTTTAACTATGAAATCTGAGTTGTTTGAAAATCTGAGATAAAATGAATATATCCTGCGTCATCTCTTTTAAAAAAAGAATATAGAAATGAATTCTTTTATTTCAATATTCAAGAATGTGTGCGCATGTGTATCTGAGTTCAGAGACTAATATTTGTGATCTATATTGTAGGTGCATAAATACACACACATACATACACACACACACACACACACATATATATATATATATATATATATATATATATATATATATATATATGAGAGAGAGAAAGATATACAAATGGACAGAGAGAGAAAGAGAGAGAGGGGGAGGGAGACCTATATAGAAACCTACAGAGAGGAAATAGTGCAATATTCGACATGATCTTGTTTATTTTATGATGGTTTGCACTCGGTTTGAAGATACAGTCTTTATTCTCCCCGGAATCTAACGAACAAATATCGAATCTTATTGATTTTCGAGATAAACAACAAGAAAAATGAATGTGAAGCAGATCTGTGACATCCAAAATAGACAAAAGCAAGACCAGTTAAAATAGAAACGACATGATTTGGAAAACAAAAAACAGTTAATCTTCACTAATCCGAGCGTACTGAATGTAAAAATCATGCTTATATTTGTCCGTCATCTCTTTTTTGGAAAATATTGAATAATGCCGGAAATATTATTGATTTCTAAAAGATATTTGAAGTGAGCAGATCAAATCGAGGTTAAAAATTAAGTTTAAGATTTCTTAAATGTTGATCATTGTAACATTCTGTAACTTTGTCTCAGATCCTGGATTATATATCTTGAATAAAGATTAATATATATTTTTTTCAGGCAGGTGTTATTGAATAACATGGAGTACTTCTTCGTTATTTGGATCTGTGTCTTTTCCAGTTGTCTGGTGATCTTTCTGGTGTTTGGATCCAATTGAAATAGGATATTTTCCATACTGTTACCCCGGGCGCTTTCGAATGCTTCTTCAGTCGTCATCATGGGGTATATTAGTTGGTTTTAGTTATTAGATCTCTTATCTATGTTTTTTTTTTTTTTTTTTTGTTTGTTTTTTTGAAGAGTCTATTAGTTTTTTAGAGGGTTGTAGGTTAAGTGTGTTAGTTATTAAGATAGTTAATATGTTATGTCCGACGTTGAATGCTATTTTATTGATGACAAATATGTGAAAAGTAACAAAGTAGTGCTGGTAGCATATGTACAATATTTTATTTGTATAGTAAAATTGGAAAATGACAAAATATGGAAAGTCTTGTAGATCAGAATCCTAAGAAATCAATGAACATTCTTCGAATTGCGAGTATTTACAATAATAATACGCGAGATTAAAAAGCACGTGTATGATAATTAGTTTGAAATATAACAAGATTGGAATTTAAAATCAAACACTGAGTATGTGCTTTAAAAGAAATTGTTAAAAATGATACAAAATGTTATCCAACAGAATTACTGATAACCAATTAAATTTCCAATATTTTTAACCGAGAATAATAAAAAGATCATTTTTTTCTCATGTTTCTAAAGTAAAAATAAAACATTCGATAAATTGTTTTTCTATAATTGAAGAGCTAATATAAACACACACACACACACACACTCTCTCTCTCTCTCTCTCTCTCTCTCTCTCTCTCTCTCTCTCTCTCTCTCTCTCTCTCTCTCTCTCTCACACACACACACACACACACACACACACACACACACACATATATATATATATATATATATATATATATATATATATATATATATATATATATATACAATTTCACCATCGTGCAAACTATTAAACGGACTAGTATAGTCATTTTTGTTATTTCGATCATTGTGTTTCAATCGATACACTCTCTAGATTTCCTTGTATAATCTTAATTTGTTAGATGAACAATCATCATTATTACTTTAATCATTTCCTGCCTGTAAATTACCCATTTAATCTGTCTCTCTATACCAGTATGTTTATTTCTTGTTTTGTTCACGTCTATATTTTATATAATCTCTGTCGATCTACCTATCTCCCTACCTGTCTACATATCTATTTTCTATCTTATATTTCCATACGTATTTTTCAATTTGTTCATCTCTGTATCTATATCTAGTTAGTTACCTCAGTTTTTATCTATTATCCAAATTTAACCATATATTTCTATCCAAGTCTGCTGATATTTGTTTATCGCTGAAAGTTGTTTCATATCTATCTACGTACCTATCTTTGTTTGTATCTTTTTATTTTCTATTTACTTAAGACTTGACAAGAATTATAAATGAAGTTGAGCATCTTTTGAAGAAACTGCTAACATTTTCCACTAAACCTGCATCAATGAAGGATGAACTATTCGCTGCAAGTTAATGCGTGTAACGTCGTAAATGCTAACAAGCTTGGTAAGAATGAAAGGCCAGGACGAAATCTTTGTGGTAAAGTTTTCTGTCAGATCATTAACTATGAAGAAGAAGAAGAAGAAGAAGAAGAAGAAGAAGAAGAAGAAGAAGAAGAAGAAGAACGACGAGGAGGAGGAGGAGTTACCATGATTTAAAAAAATAGTCAACACAGGAAGTCTTCTATCTATATTTAATCTTTTTTTTGGGGGGGTTGTTTTTTGTCTTTCAAAATCTTATTGTATACTCGAGCTGAAAAATGAACCTCTGAAACAAGTGGGAAATACAAGATTATTTCTGGCATTAAAAGCTGACTTTATGGATTATCATGAAGTCACATTTATGGAAGGCCGAAGAATATGTCTTCCAAAACATTGTATTATTTTTTAAAACAAACAACAACAAATGGAGGATCCCCATGGTATAGTGACTAACGTGCTGGACTGCGACATCGTAGTAAACGAGTTCGAATTCCAGTCATACTATTTCGTTCACTTTCGGATTAATTCCCTTGCAAATGGTATGAAGCCCCTCGTTGTCTCAGCTATGGGTTAAATAGTGCATCTGCTGTTGTTTTGAAAGGATGTCTAAACAACTCACGAAGAAACTAAACCATATACAACAAAAATGAGTTCTAAAAATGTGCGCAATAAAATTTGTTCAAATCCGTTCTTCAACTTTTGGGACTATCTAAATATTCCACCAATTTTGAAAATATATGATTGATAATGTTGTTGCTGTTTTTTATTTGATAATGCTTAGCATTGTTATAAATATATATAATATATATATATATATATATATATATATATATATATATATATATATATATCTCGGACATACCATCACCACAATCACTTGTTGAATAATTTGGGGTGAGAGTCTTAAAACGCATTTGATATAGGCAAAACCCCTGCGCCTAAGCGGATCCACCGTCTCGTGATCTATCATGGTTATCTCTACACTTCAAACAAACACCAAAAGTCTATGCGTCGATGGGCACGCCAACCTAAAAATTCCATGAACGCATAATCAACCTAGCACTCAACTTAGTATCTACTTCCTCGAAATGACCGAATATGGTCCTCAGTACCTGCACCCGAACTACACAAAACGGAGAACTTTGGAAGCTTTTGCACCGCCTACAACTGCATTTCCGACATCTCCTTCAGCAAAAAAATCCGAATAAAAAATCCTTGTCTATCATCTTTAATAAAACATGCCTACAAAAACATCTGCTGCATATATATATATATATATATATATATATATATATATATATATCAGAAAGAGTTACGTATATACATACGTCCACACGGATAGATAGATAGATAGATAGACAGACAGACAGAAGTAGAATGATTGTTATTCTCTAGAATTTCCAGATCTCTAACTTCCCCATTTTTTTTCACCAGGTTCATTGTTACCGTTACAAGTGCCCTAGTAATTATGGATACGATTGTCCACCTCAGAATCTGCAACTTTTGAAACTCTCGGACAAAGTATTTGTCTATTTTCTTACTCTCTTTCACGTTTAAAGAATATCTGAATAGCTATTTGACAGCTTTCTTTTTATCTATTGTTTTCTCGGCGGCGGAGTCTGGACAGAAATAGTTAATCCATTTGCATTTCAGTCCTATAAGAATTTAACTTTTCCTTTTTATTAAATGCATTTGATCGTGTTTTTGTTTTTTGTTTTTTTTTTCATATGAACGTATCGTTAAATAGATTTTCTAACTTTTATTAGATTTACACCAAGTGATGCCTATTTATTCTTATTTTTGTAATATATAAATAACGCATTAAATAAATTATGCAGTTTTATTAGATTTTATACCTCGGGGCGCAAAATTTTATCATCTGCTAGCTGATCATCTCATTAAATGAATTCATTATTAACATATTCCTATTTAAGATATTCATACCTACGGATTATTTATTATTATTATTATTATTATTATTATTATTATTATTGCATTCTCATCTTTCTAGCAGAGATAGCTGGTGGTGGTCGGTGGAGATTGTACAACAGTAATCCCCAGCAAAATCCGGCATTCGCATAAGCACTCGCGAATTCTAACAGCCATTGTCTGAATATTTTAACTCTTCATCAAATCTTCAATTTATTCAGTTTCACTTCAAGGGTTTAGGGAGTAGTTTCAAATGCACTAATTATTTTGGACACAACACCTTCGGGTTTCCCAACTTATTCAATTCTCAGGCAAACTCTTAATGCCTTTTTTCTTATTATTTATTCTGTGACCTGATGGAACAGCCACATTTCATATCTAACATTATTATTTTTTCACAACAATGTGGTTTAGCCCTTTTGCTTGGATAGTATGATCTGTCTAGACCTCAAAGCCTTAGAGTATGTTACTCTATTTAGTAAAGGGAATCTCTGTTTATACATAGTAAAACACAAATTGTTTGCACACCTTCAGTTGTATTACTGTCCCTATTTTTCTTGTACCGTTTTAAAAATTCTCTAAACCAGCTTCTTGTATTCACTTATGATGTGTCTTACAATACACATATTATTATAATAATTACTATTTTATAGATGCTATTATTATTATTATTATTATTATTATTATTATTATTATTATTATGTTTTTTTACACCCACCTAAGCTGATGGTTCACTTGAGGCTGAGTGACAGCAAGTCTTCTCAGGTCTTCAGGACTCTTCTGAGTATTATAGCTGATCTTAACAGTGCTATTGTTTGGATGGTCTCGATTATTCTTCGGGGTTTTTTCCAAACTCTTTTCCAAACCCTTAGGAACCGTTCCAAGGATCCGGATTACAATAGGCACGATTTTTACCTTCATGTTACACAGTTTTTCCAGGTTTCTGGCCAGGCCTATTCTTATTCTTATTCTTTTATTATTTTTTTCACACCTGCTGTAGCTGGTGGTTCATTGGAGGCTGAGTGACAGCAAGTCACCTCAGGTCTCCATGACTCTTCTGAGTATTCTAGCTGATCCCAACAGTGCTGTAGTTTGGATGGTCTCGATTCATTATTATTATAATTACTTATTTGAGTAGTAACTGGGGATTTTCACATAAGTATAATTGGGGTTTTATTTCCTGTTATTATTGTCGTAGAGCGTTCGACAAGGAACCACAAGGTTCTGGGTTTGATACCGGCTGTCGCCAACTCTGCGTATGAGTAGCACTGATATGCGGTAAAATAAGGAGCTGATGGTAGGTATGGCGCTCCACCTCTAACACTAAAATAATCTCCTTGGTTTAGCGCTAGAGAAAAGGGGAAGACTCCCTCGCTGTCTGGCTCATACCGACTTTAGGCCACCCAGATGAGTTTACCTTAGTAAGCTTAGCATTATTTGGATCTTCTCACCAGGCTATTTTAATGACCAATGCTTAGAATCAAGTTATACCAAATATCCTCAAATCAGACTTCAATGTAGTGATTTAGATCCTCACTTGATGCCTAACAGTTGTGCCCCGCGCCAGACATGAGTAAACCTCGTAAATACTACCATTTATTCTCAGTCATTTTTCATGGAGCGAATATTGGATGACTATCGCTACAAAATCTTTTAACTTCTATTTTTCCTCAAGATGTTTTTTTTAATGTTAGTAGATACCAAGAATATTTGGATCTATCGGACTTCGCTATAGCCATCAGAGCATAACCTTAGTATTGTAAATATCTACAACGATGAAGCGTACTTTCGTGCGAATCTAAGTACACACATTTTTTACAAATATTTTGTAAAATAAATTCCATTTCCCAGTACTAACGCACGTATATTTGCTTTTTACAGATAATAGCACACAGAAATACAAACAGAAATAAAATTATCTCATCCATTTTACACGTAGGTCTTTTAACCATTATTCATTCAAATGTTGACAGATCAATTTACTCACTAAGCAAGGACATTCTAATTCCTTAGATAAAAATCTTATGAATACAGTTAATGTTTATATCAGTCAAGAGTTAACCAAACAAAATCATTATGACGAATACTTTTTGAATCTTCTAGTTTGTGCTATTTGCCATCATCTCAAATTCAACGTGATTAATTTTGATGTGTACTTCTTTATAAAACATTGGACTTGTTTTCATGAGACGTTCTTCTCTTCCCAGGCCTGCTACCAACATCGTTATTAATGCGTGTTATAAATAATGCTATCAATTCTTCTCAACTTGTTGTATCCGGTTAATAGGGCCTCAAAGAAAAATCTAAGTTGACCCAATTATTGCATCCTTCTTAGTACTTGCTGACATTTAAAAATATATAAGTATGTCCAAGTGTAAGCATAAATGTAAATACATATAAATGTATGCATATAGGCTAACTAGCTACACACACACACACACACACACACACACACACATATATATATATATATATATATATATATATATATATATTTAGACAGGAAGGGGTGGGAAGCATGCAAAATTAAGATGACCAATTATATCCTCAACCAGAAACAATGCCCATGCCTTTTTGGGGGTTAATTCTGGTTATACACGCAAAGTTGTCAGCAAAAATAACAATTATCACTCTGTCTAGAGGGAAGTGAAAAATAAATACATAGAACACCACCCCAGGACACCAAGACACTATGGTCTACCTAAAACATATAAACCCTAAATCCCTATGCGGCCTATAGCATCTGGTACCGATAGAACCCCACATGAATTAGATAAAGCCCTTGCTAACATGTTAACTCTCCTTCTAAAAACAATGAATCTCACACACGTCAAAAACTCTGGAAACCCTAGCATAAATTAAAAGAAAACACTGACATAAAGAATAAACATATGGCCATTTTGAACATCAAATCCCTATACACTAGCATCCAGATCCAATGCCTAGGCTTTAAAAAATGTATTTAAAAGTTAACGCCCCACGAAATTTAAAATACAGCTCCTAGAACTAAACTACTATATACCACCACAAAATTAAGTAATACCGAACCCACTATTGAATTTACATTCGAAGATTAAATAAATAACATTATTGCTGGTAGTAGTTTTATGAATGAGTTTTATTTCCTAGAAATTTTACTCATTTGAGACAATTATGACTTGAAATTCTAAGTAAACACACAAATTCCTAGAAATTCTACTCATTTGAGACAATTATGGCTTGAAATTCAATGTAAACACACAAATAAAAATTGCCTTATAGATTTTTACTCACGCCACAATAACAAAATAAGATCTTGTATTTCATAGAGTCCTTAAAATTTGCAGCCTTGAACACTCGCGAGAGTAAGGAATGTACATTGAAAATGCATTAAAACCTCTGCATTATCCGAACCACTCCATATAGAATGTCAAAAGAAAGACATAAAACATAAATCGAGCTAAAAGGGATAACACAAAAAAATGAGAACACGAAAAAAGAAAACATATTACCAATAAACACCAAAGTGAACAATTTTAAACAAAACTTAAATCGTCGTAACATGAATATTGTAACAAACACATTCAGAACAACAACAAAAAAACAATAATCAACAACAACCAAAAAACAGATTCCCTTGTGAAACAGGAAATTATGAAATAGTCTGCAAAAAATACATTGGCGAAACAAGTTCCATGCTACAGTACATCATAGGTTCACATATGACCACAATTTTAATTTAAGTTAGGCGTGTTTGATGAATGAATAGATAAATGAATAAATAAATAAATAAGGAACATAATGTGTCACGGCAAAGATTTATAAAATAAAACGCACTCATTCATAAAACTACTACCAGCAATTTTCGGTAAGATTCTTACAACATATCCCGTGTCCTCACCAAATTGATATCCAAGGATGCTAAGACATAAACAAAAACAGATGAAATGAAATAATTAAAATTATTATAACCGATACACTACATATTGAATAATATCAATATTAATGATACATAAATAATATTACCGTATATATTAAACCAGAAGCGGCTACTCGGCATCGCCTGGGTAGATGGGATGACATAACATATAACAATATAGTAAGAAATTTTAATTCAATAATTTACAATTTAAAAAAAAAAAAAGATATAAATGAGGCGATGAGTTCAATTAATATTATATTTCATGCGGAAAAAAAAACATACAAAAATAAATAAAGTAGTTGAATTAAGATAAAAAAAACCACCGTATTTGAATTTAGAATAAGTCTTAAATCTTGTTTTTCTTTTTCTTTTTCTTTTTTTGTATTATGTACAATGTAATAAATAATCATAAAAAAAAATTAGTTCGAACCGTAGCCGACCGAATATCTTTTATTTACTCAAATTTAAATTATTATTGTATATTATAGCATCGGCTTCGAAATCACAAGGTTCCAAGTTCGATACTTTCTCTAGCCAACTCAACGTATGAGTAGCACGGCTTGTATCAATTTATGCAATAAACTGAGAGTAGGTGAGGCGCTCCAACTCAAATGTAAAAGTAATCTCCCTGTTCTAGCGCAAGTGAAAAGGCATAGACACCCTCACTACTACTACTAATACTACTAATACTACTACAACAACAACTACTACAACAACAACCACTATACTACTACTACTATTTTTTAATTAAAAAGTGCATAGACATGGAACCACTCTAAAAAAAAATGTCTCCTATTCAAAATATTAAATGCAAAAAAGAATTCAAAACTTATTTTTTTAAAGAATTTTCAATCTATTTAAAAGTTAAGTATCAAATTACAGTACTCATCTTTATGTATGGATGTTCAAAAGTGAAAATAGGTGAATAATTCATAAACAGTCCATAAAAAAGTGTATAATAATAACAATCAGATTAGATAAACTATTGTTTATCCCGTACGATGATTTGATGAGATATTTACTACAACTTTGAATCAGTAAAAACGTAAAAAGTCCTCCCAAAACTATCGCTTTACTTGCTCTTATATTAGTATGAAAGACAATAAAATTTAGTATTATCTGCGTTATTTAGACTATTGTCCTCATCTTCATTGTTATCTGCACAACGTTTCGGCCGATATGCCCTCCGGCCTTCTTCAGGTATTTCTTATCGGACTCGGGAACCTTCTCGGACTCGGGAACCTTCTTTTCGGACTCAGGAACTTTCTTGTCGTAATCAGGAACCTTCTTGTCGTAATCGGGAGCCATCACGGAACTTTGAACCTAACCCTTTATTCAGTCCACGGGGTTATCCTGTTGTCATTCGGCTAACCATAGCTGGGGTAGGGGCGTTAAGCTGTGTTAATTATCATTCTATGTTACTGCTGCTCTTGCTCAAGGATTGAACCTGCAAGAAGGTTCCCGATTACAACAAGAAAGTTACCTAGTCCGAAAAGAAGGTTCCCGAATCCGAGAAGGTTCCCGAGTCCGATAAGAAATACCTGAAGAAGGCCGGAGGGCATATCGGCCGAAACGTTGTGCAGATAAGAAGATGAGGACAATAGTCCGAATAACGCAGATAATACTAATCATCAAGCCTCATCTCAAACATTCAGAGAAACGATGAAATTTGTTACTCTTCCTTTTTAGAACATTTGTTACATATGGCTTACCTAGCTAATTTGTAACTATCATTTGAGGGAGTTAAGATTAATTTTATCGTCATTGCTAGAGTTACTCTTACAGTACAACTACTGGTGAAGTAACATATTTCATTTTTCTTCTGTGTTAAATCCAGGTCTGAAACTTGGTCGGTTAATTCAATGTTTTGTATTTTAGCCTTTATTGTTGTATTGTTGCAATTCCACAAATGAAAGCGTCTCTCATCACTTCGTCATTACATTGTTTAGCTTACGGTTTTAGAAATTGCAGCCCCGTCATAGTTTTTCGAGCCTCTGCAAAGTCTGTCAGATTTTCGCTAGAGTTATTTCTAGTATATATATATATATATATATATATATATATATATATATATATATATATATATATATATATAACATCTTTTTAACATTTTTTTTATCTTACCACATTTCAGAAAATAATTCCACCCTTCCAGACATTTCTATTTTCCTGAAAAAATAAATATTGCAGCTTTTTTTTTTTTGCACTCTTACAGAGAATTAGAAGTGTTTCATTAAAAAAAAAATATTTACAGACTAGAGTAAATGGCAATTGAAAGATGCAATATCTGCTGAACACGGTGTATGAGTGAAATCTTCCCATCCAAGCTGTAGCAATTGTTGCCTGGTTTCAAAGAAACATACGGTCTAGTAGCATCCTGATAGAATATTGCATTTATCTCTTAAATATTCCGGATGTTTTTCGTCGATTGCTATCTTCAAGTGATCTGGGAGAAGCACATATTAAAATCAATAGTTTGGTTCTCCGGAAATAAAACAGTATAGAAGATTTCTTTCCAAACCCCACGTATATAGCATTTTATTTTATCTATTAAGACCGGCCCTTGGTACAGTTAGAGGAAAGTCATGTTGAGTGCCCGACAACCTTTTGCGTTTTAACGTTTTAATTACCCGTCACAATTTCTCTTAAGTTCGGAATATTTTCATGGCGTTTCAATAACAATATATATATATATTGAAATGATTAGAAATAAGACGCAATTAGCTATGAGAAAAATAATGATAGATAAACAAATTTGAAAATAACGCTTCTGTGCAAGTTTTATTTCTATAGCGAAAATAAATACAACGGTTTTTTTAGTAGATACATCGAATGTTTGAATAAATGCGCTGATTTCACATTTAAAACTAATATCTACTTTTTAAACAGTGTCTTTTTTTACTCTAGAAATTGTCTCTAGGATCATGGGAGAATCACTGTTGCGGCAAAATTTAGAAACGGGTGAAGATGGGAATTTAGAAGGATTACATCCATTGACAGTAATAGTCATAAAAGCCTTTTTATGGGAATTAATAAGGAAGCGATTATCTAACCCAAGCAACCAGTCAATCTATAATTAGGAGAGCAGACACAATCAGATGATGAGTTAACTGACCTAGTCAAATCATGGAAAGACTCAATGTGGCCACCAGACAAGAAGCTTCCTTACCTATTTGTCAAACTCGACAGGTCATTTACAGTTATAACATCACTGCTCTGCCCGTGTCTGAGTAAACTAAAGGTTCCCTTTTTTTGTCAAAATAAACATACAACATCTGCCTATTTCATGTTTGCCTTCTTCACGTCCCTGAAAGAAGATTTTTTTAAATCATCAACTCACAAGAACATTCTATGAAATATTCTAAAAAAAGGGTCTACAGTGTCCGTTTTATATATATATATATATATATATATATATATATATATATATATATGATTGTCACCATATTATTTTAAACTCTATATTAAAATGTCTACTAAACCAATAGCTGAAATAGTTGTATATTATCCACCAGTATTGGAGCTCGACAAGATTACAAAAGCTAACATCTACTCTTTAAACATTGCCTTCTTTTACTCTAGAAATTGTCTCTAGGATCAAGTTAATCATCACCTCATAAAATCTCATTCCCTGTCACTTTTATTATTGAGGATGGATAGGGTTTAACAAATAATTATGAAAAGCGGTGCCTTCGATTAACATTAATAGAATAATCTATTTTTAATTTCGTTACCATTTAAAGTGTTGTCTATCATTCCCAGTAAGAAATTAAATGCACATATGCATGCACATAAACATCATGAGTCTGTGTATGTATGCGTAAGTGCACATGCATGTGCGAGTATGCAAGCATGTATATATGTTCATGCTCACATGCATTGATTTGTGTTTAAAAAAAAAAATTAAGCAAAAAATACCAAGCAAATGCCAACGAGTTCACATAATACATGAGAGGTGCTCCAAAAGCAAGGCCTCCAATTTATTTACATAGTAACTTCAACAGATACACGGAGCTCTATGCCGAATTATCCATAAAGCTGATAGTCTGAAGCCTAGGAGCTCACCAAGAGCAGGGGCACACAAAAATTCTATGAAAGGAGGTTGTGAAAGGCAGAGGAGTTGTCAACAAGAAGTTCGAACTCAAAAGGCCCTGTTATGGGTTAATCCGGCACTGTAGAGCACAATAACACTGTTGGATAAAGTAAGTTATCAGGCACAAAACACAAAACCAGTACTATGCAGAAAAATACTATTTTATAGCTGAAAAAACACAGGTTTAAATGGGTTAAGTGGTGAGTTTAAACCTGTGTTTTTTTCATTTTCCTTATATACTACATACCGTCGGATTCACTTCCTTTCTTCACACACACACACACACACACACATATATATATATATATATATATATATATATATATATATATATATTGTCATTCACATAAATTCCCGTTTCTCTATTTCACGGCTCATCAGTGTGACAAGACAAGACATGCCGCTTCAGGATAGGTTCGAAACCCGGCCGAATTGTCATCAGTCAGACATCTTAACACCGCGCCATCTACTTTTTAGAAATGTAATTTTGCTATTATAAATATAATAGGCCTCTAGAGAGTGTTCTATCCATATAAGGAGAGCTATGCAATATATATATATATATATATATATATATATATATATATATATTATATATATATATATATATATATATATTTACTTCATAATTAAATTTTATTTACATAAAATTTGTATTCAGACAAGACAGCATTGTATTACAAAAATCATATCGAATTCACTGAATTTTCTTAAATTCTCTTAATTAAACTTCAATTAACCTTTAAATTAACACATCAGATATTTACGTTGCAACTATAACATCATCCAGACACGCGCCGTATTCTCTTCTTTTTTTAAAATTTCGCACTTCGATATAATACATTTTTTATCTTCAATAAAAAAAAAACATGTCCAACTTTAATTTTGAAGTTGTAGATTCCACTTTTTATTCTGATTTTGTATCATGTAGCTATATGAAATAGATAATAATACTGCCTTGACAATGGCAAGTCTTCCAGATTTCAGTTTTCATTACCGGGTAAATGTTTCAAAGTATGTTTCATCTTGGTATTGGATTTTTTTATACCTGGACATATCCTGTTTCTTATAAAAAGGAAATTTAAGATACTTCTTAGTTTGCATTTTAACCAAGACACTTTTGTTGTTGCTTTTTAAGTTTATATGGATTAAATTACCTTATATATCATTCTGTTAAGTAGAGATAAGTGTTGAATTTTCTTTCAATAATCTTTCAATATTTTCCCAAATCGGTTCCAAGAACTCAACTGCAGACTCAGTTCTTTATCGATGTATATATCTTCAAAGAGTGTAAGAAAAATCAAAGTCTGATACAATCACTTGTCAAACAATTGGCACGGATAGGATTCTTATTGATTTTATTATTGGATTAAATTTTATTGATTCCAAAATAAATTTTTAAAAATACATGAGTATATTCTCTGTGAATATCCCTGTCTCTCATATCAAAATCGCAAAGAATGCTAAGATTTTATCGATTCAGATATTAATGTTTTTCATATGTCGTAAAATAAGATAACAGTGATCATGAATTCCATTGCAATTATGGTTAGAATATACTGACCAGCCTTTGTTTTTGTCTATCTATTATTAAACAATGTCAAGACTACTGGCTAAAATATATTTGAAAGTATATATGGTAAAAGAATAAGATAAGGCTTGATAGAGTAAAAATCTTAATACAATGTATCAATTGAATAAGTTGGTGTTACATTTTGTTTTATCTTTAATTTGCTAGTCTTCTTATTTCTATTCAACTTTCTTTATTAATGTTTGTTTTAGTTTGAGATCTTATTTTATTTTTACTTCGTTGCAAAAACACGACTTCATACAATTTCTAATGTAATGTAAATGTCAAATTCAAACAATAAATTTCACTTTCATGATAGAAAGAAATATCAAGCAAATATTTTTCCCAAAATTCTAAATATTATCAAATAGACTTCTCGGTAAATGTTTATATCATCGTTTAAGTATTGAAGATTTTTCAAAAGACACAAATATAGTAACGTCCTAGTGTGCGTTAATATTGTGTTATGCTAATGTTTCGAATGGTAAAATTTTGCCTATATTTGAAATGTTGATATTTACATAGGATCAGAAATGACTGCAGGTATCAAAAGTAAATATATAACTCTGTGACTAAGAATATCCAGATAAATATCATTTACAAAAGAAACAGGGTGAGAAATGAAAGAATAGAAAATATCTGAATTGATCAAATTTATTTTCGTAAAATAATGTGTAAACAAGTTCAATGTAGCGTAATAAGACAATTTACACAATTTCCTGTATGTAGGCGGGTACCGATCTTGATTCATAGAGATACATTTAAATATACAATCCGGCAGTTAAGTAGAATATATTTCATGGATTATGCCAGTAACAACAGTGTTTGTCACAAAGATTATGTGTGGTTTCTTCAAAACGTGGGCAAATTGTAAAAATAATTGATTAGTTTCCCAGTTGTTATTTCCGCGATTTATCTTATTATAATGGAGGTTCGGTGCCTGTCAGTAACCGAAACTACGTCATAATTTCGTCAGAAATTGCGTAAGTTTATCAATGAGTATTTAATTTATAGTTGAAATCATTAATTTATAGAATAAATCTTATTTATTAACGATATATCTATGGAAATATGTATTAGATTTGCCTCAAAACAGCCCATGTTATTGGTGCGTTTAAACTCCTGCAATGTGTCTTATATATCACTAAGAAATAAAGGTTTACATAATATATGATGTGGTTTTGCACACTGGTTTTAATAAAACCGGGTTTAATATATAATTACTTGGTGTTATTGAGTTCTAATATTATTGCCTTATTCTCCAACATTTTAAAATCAATCCTATGAATGATTTTATATAGAAACCAATTAAAACATATTTATAAAAAGTGCAATCTTTTATATGCTTTTCTATTTAATTTCATTAGTCTTTCTAATTTCATATATTTTATTACATTAATATTAAAGTACTTCCACGCGGAGGGCGCATATTCTTGCTAGTTAAAATGATATATAGTCGTTAGAACACTGTACGAATAAAAACCAAGGTTTCGAATGCTGATTTTCAAGATAGGTAAGTGTTCTCCATATGAATGATTGGCAAAATACGATCATTTTTATGTCTTTTCATGATTGGCCCTGTACCAAAATAATTTAATTTTAGTAAAGATTATTTAATGACTGAGATAATCGAATATTTCAAATCAGCACCAATGGTAAGTGTCTGAAAGCCGGTCAGAATACAGATTTCAAATGCTGATTTTAAAAGTAACCTGGTTCTCTTTATTCGGAAGCTTGGAACAATAACATCTTTCAAGTCCAATCTAAACTTGGTAAATATATATTTCTACAACTCTCGAGCATGGTTTTCGAGCTTGTTTTTGTTCTGTTTTCCTTATTTCATCACCAAACAGGAAAGAAGTATGCTCCCATATCAGGCGTTGCTAACATCCCTACCGAAACTATCTTTGTGAGAAAGGGTAACAAGTCACGTTTTAAAAACAAAACAAATAGTCGAAAGTATAGAAAAGCAAAAAAGGCTACGAAGAATAAGACATCAAGCAGTAATAGAATGATAGCGAGTTATGAGTGGGTGTTTATCATAAAACACACACAGGAGATTGGTCCACATCATAAATAGAGAGCCAATATCGGGGCGTTACGGTGACACACGCAGAAATGAATGCGAGTCTGGGAGGCTGTGGAGCCACAGTTGAGTAACTGACAGTATCATGAGGCTTTAGAAAAGCTTTATGACTAATGGTGATGGTTTTAGCATCTGGTATGCGTGGGTTCGGTAGAGACGGGATGGATTTGAAGCAAATGACGATATCTTGAGACCTTTCTCTATATATTTTTCTTTGTTTTTATTTTGAGCTCATGTTATCTTAATTTTTCTACCATTTTTTTGACGCGATCAGGAGGAGGATAACAGAAATTTGTCCTTGCGTGTCGGAAAAGTAAGGGAGTAATTGACCAGTAAAATTGTAAGACAATTTTTAGCTTTTTGTTTTGTTTTGTTTTTTATTGTTCTGGAAGCTCTCTGGGTGATTATTACATTAGAAAATTTTGTAGCCTAACAGCAAAATTTAAAATTTCATTGGTATACCTTTATACCAGACTAAGCTAAGCCAAGAAAATATAAACATTTGAGTGCAATATTCTTACTCATCTATATATAATGGAGATTCGGTGTTTGTCTGTAACCGAAACTATGTCATTGCTTACGTTACAATACCCTCAGAAATTGCATAAGTTTATCAATGAGTATTTAATTTACAGTCAAAATCATCAATTCATAGAATAAAGAACAAACCTGTATTATATATACTCAAAAATTAAGTATGCAATATTAAACGGTCTGCATTGTTTGTTAAAACAAGTTTTAATACATATATTGGATTGTCTTCCCTTGGATCTGGAAGAGTTGTCTTCCCTCTGGGTTCCCGGTTTGACCACCAGGGCCTGTGGTATTTAAGTGCCTGTTTCAAACACTCTCACTCTTTTGCTCCTCGGGACGTGACTACAATGGGTTAGACATTTATGTCTACATCTTCTCGTGTGGGGGCTTCGGC
Source organism: Doryteuthis pealeii (assembly GCA_023376005.1). Lineage (NCBI taxonomy): Eukaryota > Metazoa > Mollusca > Cephalopoda > Myopsida > Loliginidae > Doryteuthis > Doryteuthis pealeii. Next base: position 6,905,570 of record CM042148.1, read on the forward strand.
CCCCATTACAGACATTAGTAAGTGACCTTAGTCTATGGACTCTCCATAACTAAACATATCTTCTATGTAACTCTTCTTATGTATCTAGTATGCGTATATTATCTACTATGTATCTTGTTTCATGTATATGTACTTCATGCCATAAATGTCTCTCCATGTGCTTTTATTAAAGTCCATATTGTTATGTTCAACACTCGTGTCGGAGTTGTTTGTTTCAACCAGTTATAATTTATATATAACCTTGAACCTTACACATACATGCCCGGTATTATTGATTTATATATAGTTTGTTTTATTTTTATATATATCTAAAGTTATCTAACGTATTTTGTATTACGAGAAAATTATTTACAAACAAGAAATAGTCACATAATGTTCTTTTACATTAAATTTGAAGATGTTTGTGTACTTAACTGTATCCGGTATAGGTTTGCGCACGTCAAAGATCTGTTTACATTTTTTACGAAGTAAGTAAAAAAAGTAAAGTCATCGGGTGGCTTGATGTCGGTATCAGCCAAACAGCGAGGGAGTCTATCCCCTTTTCACTTGCGCTAGACCAACGAGATTATTTTTAGCGTCTGAGGTGGAACGCCACACCTACCATCAGCTCCTCACTTTATCACACAGATCCCTGTGCTACTCATACACTGAGTTGGCGAGGGCTGGTATAGAACTAGGAACCTTGTGATTCCTAGCAGGACGCTCTACCGACTGAGCTAAACCGGCCCTTTTACGAAAGAGTGTGGCAAAAAAAATCCTTTTACATAATTTGGGACGTCGATAAAATCGAGACAAAAAGTATATTAAAATATTCGTTCAATTTTAATAAAATTTTGTAGAAATTATGTAAAAATGGGTGTATTTAAAAATATTTAAAAAAAGCATTGTCGTCTATCGTAAAACAAACATCTCAATGGAGTGGAGTTCAGTGAATATGATGCTTTTTAAGTATGAAATTAATTTCTTAAAAATATTAAATGTTATATCCCTCCTCATACAATATGTTTCAGGGGGACATTTTGGGGGGATTGGGGGAGTGCAAGTTATGGTAAAGATGTTATCTTAAAGCAACGATTATCGAAATAAATAGTGTAAATAGTAGCATTGTCTTTGCTACGATCTTATCAAAATAATATTCTTGTAGCTCAATCTATATCTGCATAACGTTGAGTTGTACTAATATGAGTTGTTTGGGTTAAGATAGCATTTTATTAGTATCAATAATTAATTTTTATTATTATAAACATCGTGCAAGATCATTATTACTGTTTTATTTTGATAAATATATATCTGAAGATATATGAATGAAGTTATCGATATCTATATACATTTATAAAGGGCAGTTGCCCGTAGGTATGTATGTATTTAGGTATTTCCGGCTAAAACTACGAAAATAAAACAATTAACGATATATAGAGTGCGTACCAACCAAACTAAAAGCCAAACACTCTGCTCCCTGGGAAACAAAAGCTGTTAGAAAAATGAGAAACGATATCAAAAAAGCTGCTCAACGTAATAAAACAAACCCAACTAACATCAATTTACACAACCTTAGGAAATCCCAGATAGAACTAACCAAAACATCCAAAAAAGAACAAACAGAATACATCCAAGTGCAAATAAATAATATCAGACAATCGATGGAAGACAGACAGCCGCGATTAGCATGGCAAACAGTAAATGAAATTAGTGGTAGGAAAAGTACCTCTAGATCAAAGCTAAAGGCAACCAGCCAAAAATATAGACTTCAGAAATGGAAAGACCACTTCCAGAAACTTCTGGGGATCCCACCTAAAATCATAGAAAATAACGCCCAAAAGATCATAGATAGACAACTAGACATCAAACTGGGGACTTTACAACAGAAGAACTCAACGAAGTCTTTAAAAAGTCAAAAGGTAGAAAAGCTACAGGTCTTGACGAAATACTCCTGAGGTATGGAAGAACGGAAAATTCAATGACATACTGTTTAGGCTATGAAATGCAGTATATAGACAAAATAGAATAGATAGATGGGCGAAAGGCTGCATCCTCTCACACACCCCCCAAAAAAAAAACATAGGAATCGCTAAAAACTACAGGGGCATAATTCTTACTGCTATTGCAGCTAAGGTATATAATGTCCTTCTTCTTAATCGCATCCGACCCGAAATCGAGAAAATCCTTAGGAAAAACCAAAACGGATTCCGCAAAAATCGATCCCCAACCTCTCAGGTCTTGACTATACGACGAATCATAGAAGGCAACGCTACTGTTCGTAGATTTTTCCAAGGCATTTGATTCCATACACAGAGGAAAATGGAACAAATACTACTAGCATGTGGTCTTCCCAAAGAAACGCTTGCCGCTATAATGATGCTCTACAAAGACACTAAAGCAATGGTACGATCACCTGATGGCGACAAATATTTCTTTGACATCGCCGCTGTAGTCCTACAAGGAGATACATTAGCACCATATATCTTTATAATATGCCTAGACTATGTACTTCGAACATCATTAGATAACGTAAAAGAAAAAGCTTTCACATTAAGAAAGGCAAGAAGCCGGCGATACCACGCACAAACGGTCACAGATGCAGACTATGCTGATGACCTCGCGCTTCTTGCAGATACACCGGCACAGGCTGAGTCACTACTACATAGCTTGGATGAGGCTGCAAAGAACATCGACCTCTATGGGAACTCTGATAAGACTGAGTTGATGAATTTCAAAAAGAAAGGAGATATCTCCACACTTGACGGTAAGCCTCTTAAGCCAGTAGAACAATTCACATACCTAGGTAGTAACATCTCATCCACAGAGAGCGATATTAATACACGAATAGGAAAGGCATGGCTAGCCACAAACAAATTATCAGTAATATAGAAATCAGATCTCACTGACAAGCTAAAGCGACAATTCTTTCAGGCTGTGGTTATATCAGTGCTGCTGTATGGCTGCACCACCTGGACCCTAACGAAGCTGCACAGGAATGCTGTGTGTGGTCTTGAACAAGTCGTGGAAACAGCACCCCACAAGGAGGCAGCTGTACGGTCACATCCCCCCCCCCGTCTCACAAACCATCCTAGTAAGACGGACCAGGCATGCGGGGTACTGCTGGAGAAGCAAGGACATTCTCCTATGGAAGCCAACTCATGGGCATGCTAGTGCGGGCTGCCCAGCAAGGACCTACATTGACCAACAATGCGAGGATGCTGGTTGCTGTGCAGAAGAGCTCCCAGAGGCAATGAATGATAGGGAAGGTGGCTGAGAGATTGTCATGGATATCTGTGGTGCCTGCGCGACATGATGATGATGAAGATATTTCAAAATTAAAATTTACATAGGGATAACACTGAATTCTATTTAGCCATTGTTGACAGCGTTTTCAGCTGTTAAACCTAAATAAATCAATATATTGAACTAAAATTTAGTATTGTTTAAAAACACTAAATAAAAATACCATGATAATTTGAATACTGTATGAAAACTATTAAAAATTAAATAAACATTTTTTCACCATTGGCTCCGTTTCAGAAATAATGTTTTGAGATAGTTACATAAATAATGCACAAAAGAAAACAAAAGAAAATTAATTATAAATTCTATCTTAATTCAATTACGTTTTGTTTAATTCCTTTTTTTTTTTCTTTTTTTTTTTTTTTTTTTTTTGCTTTGAAACATATTAATCGAATTAATGGTCTCGTACAAGAAAAAAATACTACAATATCTTAAATTTAGTTTTGTTACTGATAAAAAAAATAATGCGCATGGTTTAAAATTAATGAAGCTCAATTGTTTATAAAATAATCGCGTTAATTTGTTTTTGTTTTTATTAGGTTTCTTTTTTAATGTTCAAATATTAAATATCTAATTATTAAATCTTTAAAAAATCCATATTAGTGTGTTAATTTTTCCTATTGAACAATAACGTAAGAAATTACTAACGTATCAAAAAGATGAAATTTCAATAATTAAGCTTTAAATTTAGTTTCATTTTTGAACATCCATAACTAAAAATGAGTACTCTAATTTAATATTTAACTTTTCAACAAATTCAAAATTCTTTTTAAAAATGAATTTAATTTTTTTTTTTGCATTTAATTTTTTGAATAGGTGATATAATTTCAATTTAAATTCTACTTTATATATACTAGTACAAAATAAAAAACACCCTCCGGGCGATGTAAAAATAGATTTTTGAAACATATTGCCTGAGGGGTGGGAATAAAAAATTCAATGTTAGCGAGTTTGTACCCTAAGTAAGTAAAATCATCAAGTTCATTAAAGGATTAAAAAATAAAACAATTTGAAATGTAAACTTTAAATATGTATTAAAATAAAACAAACTATATATAGATATATAATACCAGTCATGTATTTATTAAAACTTGTTTTAAAAAACAATGAGGACTGTCTAATGTTGCATGTTCAAATTTTGAGAGTATTTATTCTGTTATAACGATTTTGGGTAATGTGACATAAGCAGTGACGTAATTTTTGTTACAGACAAAAACCGGAAGCGAATCTCCATCATTAATAGATGTTAATAATTTTATTTGAATAGAATAAATAGATAATGTTTTCTGGGTTGAAATAATAAGATTGTTGAGCAATTTTATATCTAAATGTATTATAAACAAGTATTTTGGGAGGCTTCATATTAGACGATTTTTAAATTGGTGCAAGTTAGAAATCTACTTTTTGGTGTCAGTACTTATACCAATACCCAAATTTCCTAATATTGAAAAAGAAATGACAATCGACCTACCCTAATGTACACGAACTAACCTGTTTGTTTCTTTCCGCCATAGCCAATAAGCGAGAATGATGCGAGTTCATATATATATATATATATATATATATAATATATATATATATATATATATATATATTCAATTAATCATAAAGAAGAAAAAAGTTCGTTTGATTTACCTCAGCATTTTTAATTTGTATGCAAAGATAAAACTGCATTATCAATTAGGCCTTTAGCTATAGATTTGTTATGGAATGTACAATCTAGCGTTGATTCAAAAGGTTTCAACTCAGAGTTGTAAATCTCGATAACCAAATTGGTTATGGAAATGAATCAACTTCTTTCCACAACCAATAAAGGTATGTTGTTGATAATAACAATATGTTCGCAAACAAAACCGACTGTAAAAAAAGAATAAATACGGAACGATAATGCTGCATCACTGAAAAATAATTGTTGTAACGCTGAGGAAAAGAACACACGTGACCTTCCTATTGAATAAATTTCTAATCAGAACACGAGATCATCAAACAATATTTTTACATTTAGCTTTCATGTCCCATAACTCCGATTATACGATATTGTTTCCAATTATTATAACCGACTGACATGAAACTTGATATTCTTGCTCGGGTAGTTAAATAGACTGAGTAAGTAAGAGTAAGAAAGATAAATAGATTTAAAGAGAGGTTGCATAAGTTTATAACTGTATAAAGTTTTATAAGACAAAAATAAGATAATCTACTGCTAAATGACAGAAACATTGGGGAGAGAGAGAGGGGGAGAGGAGAGAGAGAGACGTAATTGCATGTCAATATTCTATTGGGTAAAAGCTATTTACCAAAGAAAACTCAATGCCCAGTTTTACTACAAGTGTCTCAATTTAGCTATAACTATTAATCATGTAAAGACATCTAGCTGCTGTTTCTTAATGTGAAATGTTCGCCCACCACCACCTCCAGTCCCAATCGTAATATGAAAATAGAACCAGTGCATCGAGACGGATAGCTTTGAAACTTGACCATAGCATCGATTCTGGGCAACTTGATATATTCTCGTCGTATTGTACTGAACTTAGTCGAATTAAATTAAATGCTGTATGATGCAAAATATCGCATTAAAGTACATTTGGTCGCATGAAAAAGAAATGTAGCAGGGTTTTTTATAAGATAATAAACGCTGTGGTCAAAGGTTAACTAAAACTCTATAGAGGTACGTAACTTTATATCTAATAGTTTACGCTTCCTTACCCAGTTCGCCTTCAACATCACCACTAATATACAGAAAGAAGAAAGAAAGAAAGAAAGAAAGAAAGAAGAAAGAAAAAGAAAAAGAAAGAAAAGAGAAAGAGACAGACAGTAAGATTTTTGAATCATGCACAAATAGATATCGAAAAATATATACTAATGAAAATAAAAGTAAAGTCTAATGAGTCGGATACTATCTACCGAGGTTTCTCCTAATGGACCATCAGGATAATTCTGACTGAAGAGGGTTGGTGCAAAAGACATTTTATTGTTAAAAACGGCCACAGGGAATTAAAGAAACATTTCCAGAGGAAATCTTTCAACAGATTTTCGGCCAAAGTTAAAGCATCACTGCGAAAATTTACCTTGGCTTGTGCTCATTGAATCATTCCTGAAAGCTTTCTTTGTCATTCGAATAGAAAGAATGTCTTAAATTTCAAACAAAGCTTCAAGCATATATACGGTAAAATAATACACATGCTCACTCAATGGTGTCTCTATACTAACTGATTAACTTTATGACAGTGTTTATTCATGAATATGCACTAAGATACTCTCTTATTGGTAGACAGATTACATCAAGGTCGTACAAAAATATTTCCTATATTAATGTTTACTTTTGAATTATGTGGGTGATATATTAATTTTTGATTTCGAACGCCTGTAAAAATCTCACAACATATATGATGTTCTTCAGGTACATTAATCTGTGTACCCTTAGTCTTAACTTTCTCCTAAATTTACCGTCTTTATGAAATTGAATTAATGGTTAGATTTCTTTCAATTCTTGTTGATTCCACGAAAGAGAAGCGTGCAGAATTTCTCCAATAGATAGATAGATAGATAGATAGATAGATAGATAGATAGATATGAGAAGAATTAACATAGATAATGAGTAAAAGACAGTGTAAATGAACAGAGTAAAAGAACAAACTTGAGTGAAGACTTCTACTTTTGTTCTCATAGAATTCTGCCAAGTCTTAATTTTCTATTAAACCATACGAATTGGATAATGATTGAACAGTCTTCAAGCTTAGTTTCATGATGCACAAGATTTGAAACAAGACACTCACTTATATTCGAAAGGAAGTTAACCTGTGCATCTTCATGACACAGCAGTCAACCATCAGATCGTGCAAAAAAGGGAATCAAATGTATATTCATAAATTTACTGCTTTTTATGATGCTTTGTTTACTGCACGCTCTCAACACACGCATCTCTATGTGAGAATATGTGAAACACAGACCTGCTATTTACATCTGTTTAGAGCTTTTTATATTATCAGTTAGGCGCAAGAGAAGTCTATAGTGAAACTGGTTATGTCTGGCACCCACGAGAGACTTACTTCAAAAGAGTCTTATCAGTCAACAGACTAATATGCTCGCCTTGAAACACGTAAACAGTTCACGAGGTTATGTTTAGATATTTATAACCCTTTTCTTTAATAAATATTTAAGAAAAGTTTGCCAGAGATATCCTGGTGAAAAATACCTGCTGGGATTATCTCTAAACATTACTTGATTAATTACATATTCTCATACTCTATTTTAATGCAGCAATTAATTAAATATAAAATACAGGGAAGATAATTATGACTATTGAACTTTCACAGAAACAAACATTGCGATATTACCACAGTTACACACTTAGTTAATTATTTAAAGATATTTACTAAGCTTAGTTTATTCTAGGGCAATCCCATTAGTGTAAAATAAGCAGTGAGAATCGAATTCACTATCATAGGAATAGTCTGTTAAATTAATTTCCTAGTCATTTTCTCAAGATGGAGCGTACATACACACACACACACGTGCGCATACATACATAAACACTCACACATTCAATATATAATATATATATATATATATTATATATATAATATATATATATATATAAACATGACTGTTGACGACACTGCACAGTGTATCTGAAATTATTTAACTCTTTCTAGTTAAAAATTGATTCTTTATTTCTATGCGTGATATCCTAATAAATATTACTGAACCAATGTCATCAATTGATTCTCTGGTTTATTTTATCGAAATCGCTGAGAATAGCTCATGCGGTTTATTCCAAAATGTAAACTAATTGTTAAAGACATGGCCGAAGTCACCAGAAAAGAAATAGAAAAACCTATTGGTTGTCGATTTCTCTACTAAAATAACAAAAGAATTTGCAGTTAAAGGCAGGTATATCTTCATCCAAAAACGACGACTACTACAATTATTAAATACTAGCAGAAGTATAAGTCTATACCGACTTGAATCGCAAATAAATAAATTTGATTTTTCCAAACAATGTTCTCTTTAAAGCTTTAATTTTCAAATAAAAATTTTCTCTGAATGATTGCAAACAATAGTTTTGTAATTTAAGTAAATATCACCTAAAGATATATTGATTTAAACATGTTTGTTTTTTGCCCGAGTTGTTTGTTGTAACTAACCAATAATAAGATATAATTATTTTATATCTCTAATTTGAATAACTACCAATAAACTTAATTAGTTAATCAAATGTGTATAATCATTTTAGCAAGACAAATAATTTGTTCATTTTTTATCTTTTAAATTTTTGAAATCTAAAGTATTAACAAAAATCTGGTCCATGGCGGATATAGTAAGCAAAGTTATAAATCTTTGTATGTATTCAATCCTTCTCATGTTTTAACAGTGTCATGGCATTTTTCAAAATAACATAAAAGTCTTAGCTTTGCAAGATTAACCGCCATAGAAAGAGCATGGAAAAATATTTGCAATATTTTATTTCTTATTGAACGAAATATTAAAATTTGGCCATACTTAAATCTTTATTACATTTGAATATATTACTCGTCATTTGAGGATTTTTTACCTTCTACCTAGATAATCCAGTAATACTCATGCTATTTGAGGAAGAACAGATATGTAAGCCATTTGTTCAATCAATCTAGTAAGGTGTTATTTCATGCTTTTGATACCATCTAACCGTACATTATTTATTTAAGGTCACTTGGAGAAAAGATGAACATCACTAAATATACCTCTACGTGAATGGTATGAAGAGTAATCCAGTAGTACTCATCAATCTCCAAGATCACTTGTCTAAACAAACAAAAAATGATTAAATATTTTATAAGCATTTCAATTTGGAAATGCAACCATGACATAAATATCCTCTGATGGTGGCCGAAGCCTGTAACCGGTCGGGATTAACAAATATATATATATATATATATATATATATATATATATATATATAATCCTAAAGAGTCAGTAACCACCTACCTATGTTTCACCTAATGAATCATCAGGATAATTCTGACTGTAGAAGGTTGATGCAAAAGAGAGTCTATTGTTAAAAACGGCCACAGAAAGCATAAAAATTAGCATAAAAGAAGAAGAAAAAGGAAAGAAAAGATAAATAACAAAATTATTAAATTGTATTGGCCAATAGAATGTTAGTGATCATTGTTCTAGCCTAAGTAGATATTTCTGATATTGATTCTAAAGCATTTGTAAGATTGGTACAAAAGAATCATTTTACTCCAAGATTTACTCCATTGAATTATATGTCATACTAAAGTTAATATCATTATCATCATCATCATCATCAAGCCGTGCCAATAGCACGGATTTCCATGACTCTTCCTCGCCACCCGTCCCTATCGGCCATTATTTCTGGGGGGTTCTTTGTGCAGTATCCAGTAACCTTTTTGCTGGCTGACCCACACTAGTGTGTCCATGTGCAGGTGCTCACAAGAGAACGTCACTCATGAGCTCGTCCTTGCTTCACCAGAAGTGTCCAACATGTCTTGTTCGTCTTACGCGAATATTTTGTGTGATTGGAGGTAATTGGCCGTGCAGCTGTTCTTTTGTTAGGTGCTGCTTCCAAGATTTGTTCAAGACAGCCCATCATCCTTGTACAGTTACCATCTAGATTTTTTTTCAGACGATCCATTAGTGTCCAAGTAGTGAAGCCATACATTAGCACTGACACTGCGATAGCTTGAAAGAATTTTACCTTTATCTTATCAATAGGGTCAGATGATCGATAATTGGTCTAATGCCCATGCCTTGCTTATGCGTAAAAATGATATTCAAATTGATTACATATATCTGGACACTAACAGTCTTGGTGGAGGTTGTTGTTTTGGTTTTGGTTTTTTTTTTTTGGGGGGGGGTGCTTTTTTAACTGAATGTTTCCGGAAACCTTTCTAGTTATATACACAGAAATCACCAAGCTCCTTAATGCTATAAAAAATGGAATTTGTTAGACTTTTTTCAAGGTTTACAAATTCCACATCAAAGTTCTAAGGAAAACAAAACATTTTTATTTTTATTTTTATTTTTTATCAGCATTGAAACGCTAATCGTCTGTACATTAGTGATTCAGTACGCACTCAACGAAGAGATAAAAATGGTGCACGAACCTGTTTTGTGCGTCATGCTAATAAGGCACTTTGTAAATAATTATGGATCCTACGACACTCAAACCACAATTGTCCTCTCCATCACCTGACCCCAAAATAAGCTTTGATCAATTTGCCTTTAATGTCTGCGAGAAAAAGAAAATCTTAGCAGCAAATAATTATGTTGAAAAAGATGAAGAAACGTAATTAGTGAGATGAAGAAACAGAAGATTCTTCAGATACATTTGATCTGTAAGACACGTTATCTTCTGGATAAATTTGCTAAGTGCACTGAAGCGCAGATGGCGCAATGATTATCATCGAAGAAAATGGAGTTGGCAAGCCAAGTTCAAATTCTGGACGAGGCTGTTTGTATTTCCATTCGTACTAATGACCATGGGAAAGGCATTGAACCATATCTTATTCCCATAGCTATAGGTAAATGATGAGGCAGAGAAGGAAAAACTTTAATTTATACTCCCTACGAATGCGTCAGTATGGCAGGGTAATTTGCCGCGGTGGAGTGGTTTGAGAAAATAGTAAAGCAAACTGAACTATCTTGTCTTGGTTAGAAACAAGTCTAGGAGAAATGCATTCATAAATTTAATACCGGCTACAAAATGTTTCACATACCAGTAGTGGATATCAATTGCTAAAAAAAAAAACAAGAGAGGAGAATTGTAGAATTCAACCTGAAACCCTTTCTGCAGATTTTCGAGCAATTCTGCTGTACGAACACAATCAGATCGTCTGTTATGTTGCTTTCTTGCCACAGCTTCGTAGTCTCTATTGCAATTCTCCAGTTTATGACTGATTGTTTTTACAGTATTCAGGGAGCATTGGGCAGCAACCATAATCTCCTTATTTTGATGGCCGGCGCCAAGTTATTCTCTTCCATGATTCAGGTGGGTTCCAGTCATCCATTCTATCTGTCATCACGTATATGAATAAAAAAGAGTCCAAGCTTTTAAATGATGCGTAGTGTGCGCCAATACCTCCAACCTACGGAGAAAAATAACCAAATATGAATATGTCAAATTTCTCCCGAACACCCTATATCTGCTAGAAGAAGGTGGCTGAGGGTCTTAATGTCATGGGTATGACGTTAAACTCTATCTGATGGTGAAGTTGGAGCTCTAGGAATTATGGATTACCCCTTCGTCACCTTCGCTACTCTGACCTGGAATGGTAGTACCAGTTGGGCTCTATCTATGGGTTAAATAGAAAAAAGGAGTGTATAAATGTGTTAAAAATAATTCATTTAAAAAAATTGAGTACCCATGAAGAATGAATAAAAAAAACGTCTTCGGCATAAAATTACCCAATGGGTTGATATGCCGTAAAAACCCAACCAACCAGCCATGGTTTCTCTCAGTATTGTACTAATTAATATATATATATATATATATATATATATATATATATATATATAACTTATATCCGTTAACTTTTAGATGGGAATTATTGTGGAGAAAAGTTACCAAGAAATTTTGGAGAGTATGTAATTTCTTGTAATATATTTAACAGCGTAACTTGGTAACAGGTCATCGTAGTACAAGTCATTTCAACTTACACCCGATTTTATACGTGATTGAAAGAAGTCTATAACCATGAAAACATGTTTTGAAAAGGAGACCAATTAGCTACGGAAGGTAAATAAACTGGTGAGAACAGAAGAAATATCAACAGAAGTCATAGAATAGATGTTTCCACTGGAGTTCTCTTTTCTTTATGTGTAGTTAGTGAGTATCAAAGGAAATGAGCTCTTTGTTTAAGTGATAAAGAAACCCCATTCCTTGTTCAACCACTCATTTTTTCTTCAGCTAAAATTTCAAATAAAGCGAGAACTTACTACAAATAAAGCGAGAACTTACAAAAGTTGTCATTGTATTTTGTCACCTTTGCACTGAGACTGCAAATGTCACCGCTGCATCTAACAAATATTTTATAAGACTCTCTTTAGTGCAAGAGAAAGAAAAAAAAGTCATAACGATTATATCATAATGACATCTAATTATTATGGATTACGTTACATACATATATATTAGATCAATATAATATATATATATATATGTGTGTGGTGTGTGTGTGTGTGTGTAAATATGTATATATATTTTAATTCAGTTTGTGTTGGAAGAACTATTTTCCTCTCATGTTGTTATTTGTTTGCAACGTTTCGATTGTTTATTCTCCGACCTTCTAAAGAATTTATTATGGAATCGGTGGTGCCAAAGGTCCTTTGTGAAGTTGCATAAAAAGTCAAGAATTATTTCTAGTATCTTTTGTTCGTTAGTTGTTTTTGGGTATTTGTTTTTATTTTGCTTTTTGGTTTGTGTGTGTGTGTGTGTGTGTGTGTGTGTGTGTGTGTGTGTGTGTGTGGTGTGTCTGTATGTGATTTTTTATTTTTTTATTTGTCTTTTCTTACTTATTCACATCTATATGAAACTTCACAATGAACGTTTGATACATCAGGAAACCAAAAGTACACTGTTTGTTTACTTCTATTTGGAGGGACGGGTAGCGGGGGATAAGATGGCAAATTCAAACCCTATCTTTAAAAAAATTGCATTATTGTAGCTAGCACACTATGCAGTAACTATGCTTTCTTGCAAATTATATATATATACATATATATATATATAGAGAGAGAGGGGGAGAGAAACAGAGAGAAAGTGATAGATAGATATATAGATAGATAGGTAGATAGATTTTGTGTGTGTGTGGTGTGTGTGTGTGTGTGTGTGTGTGTGTGTGTGTGTGTGTGTGTGTGCGTTTAAAAACAAGTAACAGGAGCTTCAAATTTTAGAATTTTTATTTTTAATAAAGTGATTATGTCTAAACAAGTCACTGCTAATTTGAAAAATAAATTCTGTAGCTACTCTTGATACATTTTAACGAAATATTCTTGACGAAACACAGGATTATGCAAGTACATAACAGTCTATATGCGCTAGACCTAGGTCCCGGCAATATTTATCTTAAGGGGAAGATTTTGAGACGTGGATGACATTAAAAGAAATGCAACGGCACAGTTTCACCCTATATCAAAAGCAAGATTTTCACCGTTAAATTGGCCAATGGAAAACGATTGAATAAGTGTGTTTGAAGCTAAGATAATATTTTAAAGAAAATCGACGTTTTATTCATTGTTAATTTCTATTTTGGTAAATAGAGCTCCAATCTCGATACTTTTTGAAAATCTTATGTACGGAGGTCGTTCAAAAATTCTAAGCTTTACCCAGAAATAAGAGCCATAGTTTGGCAACATACAATCACATCTTATGAAAATAGAAAAGCTAATTCAGATGCATGTCTTACTTCTGTGCAGGTGATGCCCATACAGGTGTGAGAGGTGAGCAGCAAATCTAAAAATGGGAAAAAAACAGAAGCCTGAGAAGTCATAAAGTATCTTTAAAAGGAAAGGTTTGACACCCAAGAAAATCCAAGAGGACATGGTACAGATAGTTGCTGAGAACTCTCCATCATATGCAAATGTGAAGAAGTGGGCTGCAGAATTCAAGCGGGACAGGGAGAGTATAGAAGATGACCATCGGTCAGATCGTGCAAAAACTTCAGCCACTGATTGACAAGTTGTTGCCATTCCCAGTGTGGTTGTGAACGATAGACGTTTTACTGTTCAGCAGATAGCTAAGTTCATTGGCATTAGTTTTGGTTCGGTTCACACTTTTTTCACTGAAATCTAGGGAATGTCTTCAAGGTGGGTCCTGAAAATGAATGCTGACACTAGAGCACAAGTTGGAAAAAGAGTTGATATTTCCAGTACACTTCTGACTCACTTCTAGGCTAACACTAATAATTTCCACTGCAGATTAGTAACTCAAGATTAAACCTGGGTTTGCCACTTCGAAGCTGAATCAAAGATTCAAAGCAAAACAATGGAAACAGTCTGATTCTGCATCTCAAAGTAGTTCAAGCAGGCAGCGTCGGTTGAGAAGATGATGGCTTTTGTTTGGTGGACACTGCTCAGGTTGCAGTAGCTGAAACAGCCAACTGGGGCTTTTAATTGCTAACCCCATCCCCCTTATTCACCAGACTTAGCTTCATCTGACTTCCTCCTGTTTCCTATACTAAAATCCCAGCAGTGTGATCGCCATTTTGGACACAATGATGAGGTTATATGAGCTGTGAAGGTGTTTTTTGGTGGGGTCAGGATGTCATCTTCTTTCTTAATGGAATTGAAATATACTAGATGATCAAGGGGAACTATATTGAAAAATAGTGAAAAACTGTTTTCTCAGACTCTTTCTAGATTAGGCTTAGAATCTTTTGAACGACCCTTATATTTATATATATATATATATATATATATATATATATATATATATATATATATAAGGTGGATCAATAAAAATTAGATGGGAATTAGATAAATTTTCATGTTAAATTTTTCTGAAATTTTCTATGTATATTTTTAACTACATGAAAGGAAGAAGAATATTTTGAAAAATAAACATTCGTTGGGTCAAATATTCATTATTAAGCTACTGGATTATTGACAAACGTATGTTTATATTATTATTTTCCATAATAAATAATTGTATAATCACAATACTTACAGAGCGTTCAAGTAGTTGAATAATAAGAAAACAAGTTCTATAATCTTAAAGAGGATTAAAACAAGTACCCAAAACAGACTTAAACACAAATTTTAATTTTTTTTTCTAAGATTAGAGATTTATTTTACTTTACATATGGAAATGCGGTTAAAAAATTCCATCCTTTGTTTGCATAACTTTATTGGATTTGCTAAAGCAAACCGACTTAATTATCATTAATCCTTGGTGTTACCGATAATCCTTTAACTTAGTAGAGAGCAATAGCACTAATCCAATGTAATTCAATACTCACGACTCTCTCCGGTTCCCCAAATGTAGTAAGAAGCGTATATTTAAAGTATCGTTATATTTGGGGATAATTCAGTTTTGCAGAAACTTCGCATCAAAACTTTTTACATTTTGGACATTCACTTCTAAATCGTTCAAATTCCTTTGAGGCGAACCTTCTGAATTTATTATTTTTAAAATCTTAATGTTTTCTCAAAAGTTGAACGTAAAAGTTTGGCGCGTACATTTATCAAAGTTATTATTCAAAGAATGACTAAAAAGGCTCCAGCAAGAATTTTAACTCCGCCAATTTCTGTTAATCATTTTTTAGGGGGGCGCTCTGCTCACAAAGCACTGCTCGAGCAATATTTTAAGAATTTGAAAAGTAATCTCAAGAATTTTCCTCTTCAGCCTTTAGCATGAAACTTTTACTTCACACACAAAAAATTAATTGTAAATTTGGTGTTATAAAATCTATAACAAAACTCGTATTTTGGGTCTTTACCTTCTGAAATATGGATTCCTTTCCAAATGATTTCCTCACTTAATGCTGTTGTAGTTTGACCAAGCATAATACGCCAACTGCAAGTAATAGCCTGGGACGAACATCTTCTCGTTTATTATATCATTTACTAAGTTTTCTTCCTCTTCATAGACGTCAAAGACAAGGAAATCGTTGAATTTCGGAAAGATCTGATTGGATTGAACATTAATAGATTTTTGAACAAGAAAGAAAATAAATGTTCCTTACCAAAGTCTACAAGACCAGCACTAAATTACTGACAGTAATTTACAAATGCATCATTCTTTTGTTGCTCTAAATTTAAAATTTCATGATTTCAACAATTAGAAAGACATCTCACGATTTCACCAATTTGTACGCGTGAAAGTTTTAAGCCACTAAATAGAATTTTGTTATTTTTTTTCTTTATTTTCTCGTGTTTATTTATTTGTTTATTTATGCAGCTATTTGTTGTCTGTCAATTAATTGTTTCGACAAATTGAAAATTATTCTCAAATGACTAAATAGTATAAAAAATTAAGTTTTCCCAAAAGATTCCTACATACATGCATATATGTGTGCTTGCATGTATGTACATGAAGAAATACACACATGCATAAACACACATACATATCATATTCTCTATATCTAAATTAATGAAACATCAGAAGATATGCAGATTTAAAAGCTTATTACATATATGTCTAACATTTTATACATAATTAACTTACAAAAAATGTTGAAATACAAATATTAATGTGTGCAGACATTTATATTAAATAAATAACGATGTGAAAAATATATATTTTAAAATCTATCTATATATCCTATATGTGTATATGCGTATACATATATGTGTATTCACAATAATGTATTCAGTAATATATAGATTGTATCAGTACATTATTTATTCGCATATATGACCACTCTGCCATGGCACAGTGTTTAAAGTGATAGGTTTTATCTTTATTTGGTATCCAAATGTATTATCTTGTTACAAAGTTAAATTTTGTAAATACCTATGTGTGTGTGCATGTATGTCTATATGTATATGTATGTGTGTGCGTGTGTGCATGCGTGCGTACCTTTGTCTGAGTCGGTACAGGCACGTAAATACACATAAATATGCGTAGATATTATGCGTTCATATGCACAGGTTCCATCACAAGGAAGATAGCAACAAACATCGCTAGTTTCTTAGCTACAGTAATCCTCTATCAAGTGAGAATCAGACTCATCTTGGACTAAGACTATATGACCATTAAGACACATACATAGTGACAAATCCATTGTACATATACTGACTTCATGAAGCTTATGGTTAGCCATTAAACATTACGGTCTGCAAAACCTCAAACTTACCCGGTGAATCTCTCTCTCTCTCTCTCTCTCTCTCTCTCTCTCTCTCTCTCTCTCTCTCTCTCTCTCTCTCTCTCTCTCTCTTTAACACACACATATACAGAGAGAGAGACAGACAGAAAGAAAGGAGAGAGAGAGAGAGAGAGAGAGAGAGAGAGAGATTCCCCGGGTAAGTTTGAAGTTATGCTATGTTGTTGGTTCATTTTTTATTGGTTCTTTTATGGTATATCAATTCTGTAAAAACTGTTCCAAGAAATGTTCTCCTGACGATAACCTATGATTCAAAAGTAAGTAATTATTAAAAAATATATTCTCAATTGTCATATCACTTTTGTTCATCTTTATTGTAGCACAAACTGCATGATGTATGCATGTGTGTCATAGAGTATGTTACATATTACTTGGGCACCCAGCAAAAATCAAACTCAGAACACTGGCAATGGTCTCTGAGACGAACTTATTAATCAACCCTCTATGATAGATGGCCAAAAATATGTAACGATATATATATAAGGAATATGTAAATGTAAACTCTGCATTGTTTTGGAATTAATTTTTGCAAGAATTATTCTAATCTCGTAAATGTTTATTTTGCAACTATTCAAAATGGTGGCAAATCAAACAGAGGGCTCCAGGCTTGAACAGAGGTATCTCAACTTTTGAGGCTGCGAAGTGCAAACTATGTGAAATTGAATGAGGTGTACGGGGAAACAGGTTTTAGTCAGAAAATACCTAAAAATGGGTCAAATATGGGTTTGCTACTAGGAGCCTGAGTTGAAAAGACACTCCAGGGAATGGAAAAACGCTAACTCCCCGGCAAAGAAAAAGTTCCAGACTCAGCGGTCAGAAAGAAGGCTATACGGAAAAGATTGATCACTACTAATTTCCTTGAAAAGGATGCGAAAAGGGTGCGAACTGCCAACTCTTTAGGCAAATTTCCCTTACTTATTGAATTTCTGTCGTCTATATATATATATATATATATATATATATATATATATATATATATAAAGTCGTCGTGGTGGCTTAAAGTTGGCATCATATATATATATATAACTCAATAACGTAGTGGATATAGGGGTTGCGCTAATACAGTTCTAAGTGATAGTTATCTCTAGGCTGTAGGTTCAATCCTGGTCAAGGGTGACAGTAACATAGAATAATAAATACAGCTTAACACTTGTACCCAGTTATGGTTAACGGAGTGAGAACAGTCTACCCCCGTGGATTGCATAAAGGGTTGGGTTCGAAGTTCCGTGAAGGTACCCGATTACGACAAGAAGATTCCCAAGTTCTAGGAGGAGTTCCCAAGTCCGAGAAGGTTCCCGAGCCCGACAAGAAATACCTGAAACGTTGTGCAGGTAACAATAAAGATGAGGACAATTGTCCAAATAATTTTAGATTTTTATTTTTATTTTTTATTTTCTTATTGTTTTCTTTTTTCTTGTTTTCATTTTATTAATCCCTTTTATTCTTTCTATTCTTCTTATTATTACTCTATTACTCTAGCATTATTTTTATTTTGAATTCATATTCTTTATGATATGATTTGTTTCTTTATATTTTTATTTTACTATTTGATAGTTTAGATTTAAAGATAATAATTTGTTTATATATGAGTTAGTTTTTATTCTTGATTATATTATTGTTTGTTAAAGTTTTAGAAATGTAATTTTATTAATGTAATGACTTAGGCTCGAAAATTTAAGTTATAGTTAAATGTTAAATTATAAGGTTTTGTAAATTTCCTCAGAATGTATAGTTACTGTTGTTGTTGCTATTGTAGTCATGAGAATCGTAACGACGATGATGATCAAACAAACAGCAAAATAATATATATATATACATACATACACACACACACACACACACACACAGATATATATATTATATATATAATATATATATATATATATAACTATGTGTCTTTGCGTCTGTCTGTGTAATTGTGTGTGTGTGTTTGTGTGGCTAGTATTTAATAAGCTTATCTTAGAACGATATAAAGTATCAAATTGATTTCGGAAGATTATGCTGCGTCGATTTTTCAAGTTGTCTTTGTCCACCTAAATTGAAAATCATCATTCAGAATCACTACTCAATAGCAGGGATAATACACAAATATATGACCCACCAAATAGCCCCAGTATGTTCTTAATGTGCTTATTCGTTCTTTGTGAGGGTGTACCTAAACAATTCAATATTTTGACGAGCTCAAATAAAAGAGAGTAAAACATTAGATAGATTAGAACACAGGAAATCAAATAGTACAGCCAGTTTGTAGGCATATCACTGAACTACGTTACCATGAACTGTGTTGCGTGTGCGCATGATAAAAGTTTTGTTCGAGTCGACAATCCATGTAGTGAGTGCCATTAAGATGTACAGGCAGTGAAGAGTGCAACGTGGAAACTGACCATACAAACTGTGTGGGTGTGCGCTTAGGTAAAGGAGGAAGGTTTTAGAAGGCAACTTAACTTGATATGTATTAACAGTATTATAAGAATTCTGTTGAACTTAAACATACCTACAGTCTTGCGTGCAAAGGTAGTCGATAGTAAAATGTTTACATTTTCATTTAAATAATTCTTACACTTGAAGATTTCCATTTAAATATTTGTTATATTTGAATATTTCCTCTATATCAATTTATATCTAAATGCATGTATGTGTGCACACCAAATATATGAGTGTGTGTGTCTGTTTATGTGCGTATTTATATATGCGTGTATATGTATGTATTAAAATTGACCGGTTAGTAATTTCGCAGTTTATCATAGTTATTAGCTGAATAATATTCGATCAATTTAAGCCTTAGGTTATGTGCATTGATAAGGAAAGAGATTATGTCGAAAAATAGATATCTGTTGTGTAAAATAAGTAACTTTTTCATCATGAATCTAAGAAGTTACTAACGGATATATAAATAATTGGTATCTGATTCATAATCGAGATAGTTGCACACTTATAACTGGCGCCAGATGTTGCTGTTCAAGTTCACATAAAAATCAGGATTTTGAATGCTGATTTTCAAAGGAATAACATCATTATCATCATCATCAAGGTGTGCCGACAAACGGATTCCCTTAAATCTTTCTAGCCATCCGCTTCTATCGGCCATCGCTCTTATTAGGTTCTCTTGGCAGAATCTAGTGTCCGTACAGGGCTGGTTAATATAGGATTTTGCTGGTCGACCAACACATGTAAGAGCCCGAAGGAGAACATCGCTAATGAGTTTTACCGTGCTCACCAGATGTGCCCAATATATCTTGTCCATCTTGGTTGGTTTTTGTGATGGGGTGTAAGTAAAGCAGTTGTTTTGTAGGGTACTGCTTCCAGGAATTGTTTAAAACAGTATATAGCATCCTTGTGTTGTTCCCATTGAGCCTTTTCCCCAAGCGTTTCGTTAGAATCCAAGTGGTGTAGCCATACAGTAGTACTAACACGTTATACAAAGCAATATTTTAACCACTCATTCATCCGCAAACACACCATCTAACCCTGTGCATAAATAATGTATAACTATTCCATGTATGTATTATGTATATACGTATTTACTAACATTATCTTACTCTGGTGCAAGACCAAGAGTCTGGTGTAGTAGCAGTCTGCAAGACTCTCATCTGAAGTTGCCGAGCCTCCAATTATTATCATTTACACTCTATATGAGTTGCTAAAACCAGTTTTAACTGGTTGCTTTTCACTAAAAGTTTAACTGAGATGTGGTCTGGATGATCTCGATTCTTTCACACATATGCACATGCACGCACACACACAAACGCACACACACACACACACTATATATATATATATATATATATATATATATATATATATATATATATAAGATTAGTGTGGCACAAAACCACTGGTAACAGAACTGTAATAGTGTGAATGCGAGACTAGCTTGTCAACAATTGTTTCACAGTGGAGCACCTATACTATAGTAAATGCTTTCAACTACCTTTTTGTCAATCTTGCATGAATTGCAAAAAATGTAAAAATTCCCATAATTCTGGAGTTTGCTGAACAACAATGATACATATTACAAAATAATACAAACAACGAAGATATCGAATAGAAAGTGAGAATGAAATTTTTGTTTCCCCTTTTTGTGCACGGATTCTGTATGAACATCTACGACAGCCACGAACGAGTAAGTACGCCGAGAAAAGGGCGGAAGGAAGAAAGGGTGGGCGTTTTAAAATATACTAGGCTTGAGATTTGGAGATGAAGGGAACAGAAACAGAGAGAAAGAAACGAAGGTAAATGAGGGATTAACCGGGTGGTGACAAAAAATCATTTGAAAACACCGGATTGATGAAGCTGAAGCTTAGCCATGAAAATAGCATAGAAATAAAGATGTCAGCAGTGGAATGAAGTCAGTAAAAATTTAAGAACTAAATAAGTATTATTCATTACGAAGATAAGCCTATTCGATGATGTAGAAAGACGCACCTCGTTCATGACAAATACAAATGGTTAATATAATCTCGTTTAAGCTCGCAGAGGCGCTCTAGCTTCTTTGATAAAAGACGTAGGCTTTTCTAATCAGCTATTTTGTGTTCAGATGTACAGCACGCATTCTTTACATGCTTGATACAATTGTTTCACACCTCATTTACACAGCAGTTTGCTACACCTGAAAAAAGTGGGCGTCATGATTAATCTATTAAATTTATCGATCCTTAAAAGACAAATTTTTTAAAGTCTTGAAAGCTCGATTCTTTCAACCATGGGAGCTTGTTACATATTTACGAGATTTTGCATAGTCTGGCACAGGGACGCAGTAGAGCACACTTGAAAATAGAACTTACTTTAATCTTTGTTATTCTGGGAAATTAGAACGGCAAACGTTCTTTGAAAGTTTAATTAATATTGTTTTGAATCCCAGGCATTTAAATGTTATTTGACTCATTAACATTCATTTGAATATAATTGTCGAGGAATATTATCTTAGCCATGAAACTGGTCCTTTTTATTAGGTTTAACTTAGTTTGCCAGCATCAGACTACATTAAGAAAAATGGGTAGGAAGATAATGTTGAACCAACCTTCCAAGTAAGAGCAGACTTTCCTGCACTAAAATGCAACATTAAAAATCTTGGCTTTTGCTTTGGCTAGAATACAAACTACTAGCACTGATTGGAAAGACACAATTTATTCAGTCGCAAATGATCTGAAGCTACTAATTGATGTGCTCGCGCGTGTGTCTTTGTTACCACATTTGAATATACGTGTGCGCGTCTTTTTATTTGTCCTTACCCAGAGCTTTCTTGGCTGCTAAGGTAGTCGTTATTATTATTATTTCCCACTGACGCCATTTTTTCCCACTGACGCCGATATCCAGTGTTCGAGATGAAAGTTAGAATTTTGAATAATGATTTTCAAGCTAAATAATCTCTCCTCGTTTGAAGAAGTGACGCCATGGAGTCTTCATTCCTCATTTAATATGGCCCTATGCCAGGCTAAGCTGATCTCATCACGGATCATTTCGGCACATTTATTCTATAAATGATATTTTTGTGATATTTGTGTGTATAAACACGTGTTATCTATTCAAAATACGTGAAACGCTAAGTGAACATTTAAAGGAGTTTGTCGTAAAATAAAGATGTGTAAATTAATTAAAGAAACCATTTGCTTGAGTAATTGGTCTTTTATTGTGATTTTATATAAGATTCAGTCGTATAATTTTTATACATCTAGTATTCTAGAAAAAAGACCGAGAGAGATTCTATGAACTGCCAATATATCATGTCAGTGAGGAGATATTTAGGGAATATATCTAGAGATAAAAAAAAAAAAAGTGAACGAAAGAAGTTGGTACATCTCGTCAGAACTCGTTCTGCTGGTTCAATAACTATCACCATTACACATACCGATTATTGTTAACCATTATTCTAATTACAAAAAACAGCTATTCTTAATTTTCTGTTCAATTTTTTTAATATTAATAAATTCTTTCTGTTCAATTTTCTGTTCAATTTTTTTTTTATATTAATAAATTCTTTTATGAAGAGACATGATATATATATATATATATATATATATATATATGTGTGTGTGTGTGTGTGTGTGTGTGTGTGTGTGTGTGTATATATATGTGAATGACTTATTATCTGTGTCTGTGAATGACTTATTATCTGCTCCCAAAACCCGGTAGAGCTCTCTAGGGGCGATTTAAATTAACTTTCATCGCTACCATAAAGCAATGATCGTCTGTTGTTTACAGACTGGATCTCTCTGGTGATCGTAAAAATATATAAACAAATGGGTGTATCTAATAGTTTAAACACCGTCCCTTAATGGCCGAGAGGTTAACGAATCGGGCTGTCGAAAAGTCAGTCGGGTTTCGTTCCTGGTCAGAGGTAGTTGCTGTGTCTAGCCACACACACACACACACACACATACACACACACATATATATATATATATATATATATATATCAAAAGGCGTGCACATGTTAAAATATGTATGTGTGTCTGAAAAGATAAATGAGTCAGTCACGAATTCATCACTGGTCAGTGTTTGAAAAGTAAGGACATTTTCATTTTCAAAGTTTCACCCACTTGCTCAATTAGCGGAATACCATCTTTCTTCTGTACTCAACATTTATACATTCGGATATTTGTAAAATCTGCAATCCCATCATAGTATAAATATCTACATACGTCTGCTAATAAATATTCCAGTCATTTATCATTAATGAAACTATCTAGTAACCAATATAGACCTATTGTACCTTAGTTCTTTTCATAGTACTTTCCGTGATACCTCGCACATTTATCCCAGCGTCTCATCCACTTTTTTTTAAATTCACAAAGCCCTCTTTTGAGATCAGCTTTCTCATCACATTCTCCTTAATCTCATCCAAAATCTGAAATCTCGTTCTTTTCAACGACATTTTTAGTTTTAGGAAAGTTCAGATGTTATAGGGAGTCAAATTAGACAATGGTGGAAATAAAAAGCCTGGATTAGGTGATGTTTTGCTAAAGAATCGTGCACAAGGGCTAAAGAATGAGCAGTCGAGATACTCAAAATCGTTAGACACTTTATGACGTCGTTTATTCTGTTTCATTTTCTGACTTTTGGCGAATAAAGTTACTTTTTTTCATTGTGTGCCACTGATAAAATGAATAAACATCGAAACATCAACTAAACTGACACTAGAAAACCGTCTGCCAAGACGGTAAGTTGAGTCCTAGGTTATTAATCAATGTCTGGTTTTATGCATCATTTGTTAGAATTCCCTGAAACTAAATTCGGAGCGAATTCTCTCATTTCCTTGTCCTTGAAAGACTTTTAAATTGAATTCTGGGCCTGTTAAAAGAAGGCAATTTTTACAATATGTTCTCATGACACACGTTGTTATAATTTTATTTCATTTTAGTTTGTTTTTGTTTGTTTGTTTTTGTTGTTGTTGTTGTTGTTGTTGTTTTTATTTTTTATTTTTTTAATTTTGTGTTTCCCTTCCTGCCTTTGTATTTAAGATCACTGAGCCACCATTTACATACATATTAGATAGACAGAGATAGACAGACATCTGGTGGGATATTTTGAATGTGTTAATGTATATAAAGTCATTATTATACAAAATACATACGAGTTTAATTGAACATCAAAGAGCGCTTGCT
Organism: Doryteuthis pealeii; assembly: GCA_023376005.1. Classification (NCBI taxonomy): domain Eukaryota; kingdom Metazoa; phylum Mollusca; class Cephalopoda; order Myopsida; family Loliginidae; genus Doryteuthis; species Doryteuthis pealeii. The sequence continues at coordinate 6,930,282 of CM042148.1, forward strand.
GTAAAATAACGTCTAGCAAGTTTCTTAGACTATTCGCTAGTATAGAGAATTCAGTTCCCATTTGGTGTCCCATTATTGTAGACCTTTGCAAAAATTGTTGTTGTTGTTGTTGTTGTTGTTGGCATCCTGCGAGAGACGATGGCGTAGTGTCCTTTTTTTTTAATTGAAACTACGTAGCATGGGCGGGTTCATATGGAGGATGAGCTGTTGCCCAAGCATCACATCCCCCTCTCCTCACTACCACTATGATCCAAAGGAAAGGCAAGAAGCCAATGCAGTTTGGCAGCGGTAGTATCACAGGTGTTGCTGAGTAGCACTGGATTATAGCATCACACAACCTTAGGGACTCCTGTTCCTGATTTGTATTCGAGGTTTACTCCTTTAGCCTTTCCTTGGGATGAGGTAAAGCCGCAAGGTGGCGGAGGTTTAGTATCAGACTTTTTTTTTCTTTTTCTTTTTTTTGTCCTTGATGGGTTTTGCAAAAATACGCCAATAGATACATGAGAATGACTTGATATGCGTAACTTGTCTCGTGACAGAGTTTACGATGTATATTCCCTACCAGTGCTAAAAGGGTGATGCTCAAATCCAAGTGAGAAAAAAGGATTTCGAATACTTTATTTAGTCAATGTAGGCAGTCCCTCATTAGTTGGAAAAATGATGAAACACTATCTGACCATTCAATGTTGCTAACATTTGGTTTTGCTTTATACTAAACTAAACCTAGTAAACAATACGATAGATAAGAACATATATAATGAATGAATAGAATATCAGTAATATATTAAGAAAAAGAAAATCTACAAAACAGCCTGATATAGATACATCAGCACCACAGGATTACAATTGGAGGGCACGCTGGGACGATGGAGCTCATTACCATAGATTTTGGGAACCAATCCGGCAATTACAGCATCACATCATAGATAGATAGATAGATAGATAGATAGAATTCTACGTGTTAGAACACAGAAAGTTTTATTTTGCATGACACAGCACCATTGATACTAATTGCGCGTATTTTCTTATAAATTGACGATTTTTCCAATACCTCACACCTGCATATGTAATGACGGCGTTAATAACGCACGATGTCATCATTTTGTATAGAAATGTGTGTCGATGTTTACAGCATAGACTAGAGCTTTAAAAACTTTTACTGGTTTGTATATATATATATATATATATATATATATATATATATATATATATATATAAACGGCATTAAATGACCCACTGTGGTTGAATATGCTGTAAACAAAACAAACAAATATATATATATATATATATATATATATATATATATATATATATATATATATGCTAGCGTACATGAGTGCAGATGTTCGCTGGGGGGGGTAAGATTATCTACACTTTTATTTTTAAAGTGCCTTGCTCCATATTTCGTATAAACTACATAAAACTCCAAAGCATAACTGATCCTCTTTGCGTGCTATTTGATCGGAGTTTTGTAAAAAAAATATTAATACACGCACCCACACACACCCCCAGACACACATATATATATATATATATATATATATATATATATATATATATATATATATATACGATTGAAACAAATGGTGTCTTGAATTCTATGTATATATACACACACATCTATGATTCACAAAAATATTGCCTTTTATTCTATGTATAAAGGAGAACTTTTGTGCTCTTGTGCAAATTATATGGAAATGATTACTACAGACAAAATATAAAAAGTTGTGTATCATATGAAAATAGACCAAATTTTTCACCAACTTCAAGTAAATGCTTTGCTAAAAGAGTGGCCACCTTCTGTGCTTTGTGTTTACAACCCTTAATGACCAGTGTACTCTAAGATGACACCTTAAGCGAACTAAAATTCGGCACCCCAACCATGGACTAAGCATTGCCGATCTTTTTCTTTTTTTTTCTTTTTTTTTTTGTTCCAAGACTGTACAACTTATTTTTAAGTGATTGAGAATTCTTGCTCATGTGACAACGGACAGTTTTTGGTATAAATTTCATATATGTTCTGGTAAACACATGAGCTTGGGGCATGCTCACCTTTACGAACGGAACATTTGAAAGAATCATGCTGAGAACTTTCATCTTCAAAATGTTGCGTTTCTAAGTGAATGGTGCTGCATCAGTTCAGTCCATCTCTGGCAACAACCTCCCAATCTTCTACATCAATTTTTCAATTGCATTTATATCATTTCGAATGGTCCTTGTGGCTGAACTTGGACTTTGATGGACTTTTACAAGTACTCAATTCAAGTTATTTATCAAATATAGCGTTTACCACCAAATCAACTGAGGCATATTTAATTATCGTAGAGTATACTGGGTAAATTTTACCTTTGTGGAATCTCTGTACCAGAAGTATGTGATTATCGTTTGATTCACAGGATGTGTTCCAAACGCCTTTGATTGAATCGTTCATAAACAATGATTTTGGGCTTGTATACATTCCGGGTCTCGTTGGCATAGATATCATTTAGAATATGAGTTCTGTTGACCAGAACTTTTGTTTCAAATTTCCAGTCCACAACTTTTTAGAAAGAACTTGGTGTCTTCTGAACATGATTCGCTATCTCCTTTTCAATACTGCAACCTTTTGAAAAGGTGCTGTCGAGATTTCTTCATTTTCTAAGAGAACAACTTTTAAATTTTTGCCATCAACAAAGATATATGATGTGTTCAATATAGTTTCGATTAAGGGTTAGACTGCATTACCACCATCTTGTCAATGCTAATCTTCAGAAGATTACAAGCACTAGAAAAATGGTCCATCTTACATTTCAACCTTTGAATGGGTAATAATATCGCATTTGTCTGCATATAATAATTCTCTGATATTAAAAACTTTCCAGATGTTTGAGAATTATGTAGATATCATCTAACTGAGAAAAAAATAAATAAAAGAGATAGTGAACAGCGTCAGCGCACTAATGACCCCTGCTTGACATTATATTCAACTAGAAACTGATTCAGAGAGTCCCACAAAAATTAATCATAACTTTCATGGCATCTTGCATAGAGCCCACAAGTTTAACAAAGTTTTCAGAACATCATATCTTCCTTCAAAGTTTCCAGAAAAATTATCTATTCAACAATCTCTTTAATGATTATTTTACATTGAAGATGGCTCGAAACTCACATTACTTTGCACCTAATCAAAAGCAACGTTTCTGAGCTGCTTCAGCTAATGTAAAACTTGCTAGAATAAGTTTACTGAATACCAAATTGACTATTGTGTAGAAAATATCAATATTCATTGTTAATTTCTGCCTCGGACAGCTTCAGTCTCGATACTTTTTGAACACATTGTGTATATGCAATAATGCATTTATGAACATGGATATATATATATATATATATATATATATATATATATGTGTGTGTGTGTGTGTGTGTGTGTGTGTGTGTGTGTGTGTGTGTGCATGTGCGTGCGTGCGAGTGTGTGTGTGTGTATCAATAGATAACAGTACTTAGATGTATATGCGCAGAAGAGGCATATATCTGTAAAAACGAATGCGTGTGTGAGGGTGTGGGTGGGTGGGTGTGTGTTGATGTCGTTCATAAATAAGAACTTTCCAAACATTTATTTTAAAACGGTAATTTTCTACCTAAACCAAAAATATCAGTATTTTATTATTTCTAGTAGAACATTATACACTCAAAACGGATCTCATTAGGTATTAATTATGCATAAACTCCACAGCACAGAAACTCTGTCACCAAAAATATAAACATTTAGCCGTCCAAAAATAAGTACATGCCTTACATATATTCATTTTTGATGTCAGAAGTGTTGGAATTTAATTCTTGATAACAGAGTTTGAATACTGTAGAGTTTGGTTACAAATAATACTTCATAATTTTGATTTCATAATGTTCTATTAAAAGTAATTAAATTCTGACATATTTGGTTTAAAAGAAAACTCCCTTTTTTTATTTTTAGAAATTGGTACCGGTGTACTTATTTATGGTTGATACAAAAAGAGGAGAAAATCTATCATATATGAAAAATATGGTATACACACGCACACAAATGTGTCGGGGGGTCCGAAAGAGGTCTTAATTTTTCGCAATAGGGTAGAGGGAATTTTTATCAGGCCGTTCTCGATATCAACATTTTTATTCTCCGCTGATTAAGAACATACTTGTAAAATGCACACGCATGCCAAAAGATTTTTGCATTTGCAACTGCGAAATAAATTTCTTTCTTTTTTTTTTCTTTTTTTTTTCCTTGTTGTTTTTTGTTTTGTTTTCTTTTGTTGCTTTTTTTTTTTTTTTTTTTTTGTACCATATCAAAAATGGAAAACATGATAGGTTCGGAAGCTGGTAAAAGTTCAAAGAATATTGCCGTAGTCATTTGGCAGCCATAAAATGAAAAAAAGTAGAGAATTGTAGCGATGCCGTATTAAATAAGCGGGAAAATTTAGCTCTGCTGTTCCAGGGAACAGAAGCAAACAAAAACATTTTTTAAAAAAAGCTAAAACAAAAAAAAATGGCAGACAGAGAGAGAGAGAAAATGTAATAAAGATAAAGAGAAAAGTGTTAATAACATAAAGAAACGATGAAAAGAGAAGAGAAAGTGACAAATAGGTTTTGTCCATGACTGTGGTGGTGATAGTGGTGGTAGAAATGGTGGTGACAGCGTCTTTACTTAGAAAAAAAACATAAAGCAAAAAAAGAAGTAAAATTTTCTAAGGTAATATAAGTTTGCACGCAACGGACACACAGATACACAAGTGCGTGTTCCTAAAAAGAACTGCTTCTTAACGTAGTGAGTCGCACTGAAGATTAGATAGATAGATAGAAAGATAGATAGATAGATAGATAGATAGATAGATAGATATATTTATGTGCGCCTGTGTGTGAAACAATGCATATAATTATTTACTAAGCTTAGCTTAGTCTGGTACAGGGCCAAAATACCGATCAAATTTAGGTTAGTTTGGCATAAGAACATAGAATAGGTAATTTAATAAGATCGAACTCACTACACTAACATTACATAGATATTTAGTTATCTTACGGTACTAGGCTGAATAAAGAAAATCATATCTTGAAAATCATTCGAAGTTCTGTTTTTTGTTTTTTGTTTTATTCATGCAAAAATACAGAGCAATAGCACCTGTTAGATATGCAACTACCTCGTCAAACATAATCTTTATCTTTTTCTTCAGATGAAACGAGTATTGTCTGTGTATGTCCTTATACATATTCACATATAATTTTCACACATTAATTACTTAAGTTGGTATTAGATACGTCATTCATATGACATTACAATTGATTTTGTAATATTTTATTATTCATATCAAAAGAATATTGATAATAAATTTCCGAATACTAGACTGACCGCCAAGGTAGAAAAGCCTGTTACACTAGTTTGTAATCAGCTTTCATTTTCCCCGACGGCTAACTTAGCACCGAGAAATAACAACTGACTAGGCGGATGGGAGAACCGCTTCCTTCCCTGAACCACAACTAAAAATTCGAAATATATATAGGCCTATTTACTAAGTCTGCAAAGGTTTGGCGCAAGGCCACAAGTGTGAAGCATTTCTGGAAGAACATATCCACTACTAAGTCAACAAGATTAGCTTCTTAAATACTCCTTCGCAACGAGGATAACTTTGCATGCAGCGTATATATATGCATGTGTGAACGAGCTTTATATTGATGTTAAGCAATATATATATATATATATATATATATATATATATATATATATATATATATATATATATATATATTATATATATATATATATATATATATATATATATATATATATATATATATATATATATATATATATATATATATATATATATATATATATATATATATATATAGATAGATAGATAGATAGATAGATAGATAGATATATAGGTTACTTGGTGAATATAGTAGTCGCTTAATCCTCACCAGTGAGTATGATCAGTGTTCAAGCCTAGGTAACAATAAAGAATTACGAATACCAATTTTAAAAAACAGATAAGAATTCTCACTACGCACATGTAAATGTCATTCAACACAATCTTCCTATTCCTATTTCTGAGACAAACTAGGCTAAGCTTAATGGGTCTGGTTGATTGAAATATTTCCGTATTTGCCACCGGCTCTAGAGATCTATATTCGATATATATATATATATATATATATATATATATATATATATATAATATATATATATATATATATATATATATATATATATATGTCTATGTGTCTGTGTCTGCGTGTTATTTATAATCACTAGACAGAAAGTGATAAGTACTACTTAAAATGAATATTAAATACAAACAGTAATTTAAAAAGGATTACTTTTAGTTTTTGCATGTTCCAACATTGAAAGTAATGGATAGAGATTTTTAGTAATTAAATGTGTTTTTAAAAAGGGGCTTAAATATTTTCTTACATAATCAAAGTAACAAATATAGCAAATCGACAACAAAGAGGTGCGTAAACCTGCCTAGTGGTTGAAAAGGTTGCATATATTTCCCACTGATATCATAAGGTCAGTGTCAGCATTCAAGTCCAACTAAAAAATCAATTTACTTCAAATTTATCTATTTTTTAATTTACGTTTTCTTTTTTTTTTTTTTTTTTTTTTGAATTGGTGGAACACATTCATCTTACTCTGCCATTCCCTTTCTTAAAAGTATCCTTGTGTCGTACTAAGCTTAGCTTAGTAAATACCGAGAAATCATTTTTGGACCTGATTCTTGGCTGTTGTAAGTATTACGTATTTCCAGTCCTTGTTGCAGGTCGGTGTTCGAGCATAGGTAAAAAGCTAGAATTCCGAATGACGTTTATCAAGACAGGAAAGCGTTATAATGTTGGAAAACTGAAGAAATATTATCATCCTAATCTATTATTTAACCCCTTCTAATTTGGCCTTGTGCCATGCTATGGTGAGTTTAGTAATTCTCAAGCAGAGATGCGTAAGCCTGTAAAGAATTGATGTGCAGAAATAAATGAAACAAAGAGTAGCAAATATCTCTTCGTTTTCATTCCAACAAAAGTTGCGTTGCAGTCGTTGCGAGAGAAAACGTGTGTGAATATCTGCACTGTGTAACAGTTTCCTCTGACTTGCGTGAGTAATCAGCTGTCTGCCTGCCCACGTACAGTATTGTAAGTCGGTCTAGAGTGGAATAATAAGTGTGTATCTCTCAAAACGCTACAGACAAGGGATTCTCATTAGATTCGTTACATACATTTTTTTCTTTTTCATTGTTTTCTATATTTATTTATTTATTTTTTAAAAACATTTCTTTCTTTCTTCTCTCTTTTTTTCTATCTTTCCGTTCGCTTTCATTCTCTCTCTCTCCCTTCCCTCCCTCTCTCTCCCTTCTCCTTCTCTCTCTCTCTATTTCTCGCTTCTGTTTTTTTTTTTACTTCTTTCTTTCTGTCTCTCATTCCCTCTATCTGGTTTGCTTTCTTTCTTCATTTCATTATTTCCTTTTCTTTTTCTTTCTATCTTCCTAAACTTCTATACATCATTTTTTTTTCTTATTTCTATACTTCCAGCTTTTTTCCTCCATTTTTCCTTCCTTGTTTCATTCTTCCTCTCCTCCTGGTTCCATTTCCTTCTTTCTTGAAGCGAACTCCAAACTCTTAGGAAGAAGTCAAATTGACATCAACAGCCGCTTTTGTGTGTATGCGGGTATATTTGTAAGTGTATGAACATGAGCATGTGTTTTTGCATCTGTGAATATATGCGTCTGAGTGCATATCTGTGTTCTATTTGAAAACTACTATGTATATTTCATGTGTTGTATACCAATGTATGTGCAGGGTAAATACATGGTTGTTAATCTGCAAAAACGCTTACATCGCTCGCAGTTGAAAAGTGAACAGATTGGCTGAATCTGTCCAGCACGTGGTCAGCAAATCCCAGCGTACCTCTTTCTTCTCACTAACAGGCAAATCACAGACAGTAACTCATTCAGTACAGCCAGGCACCCAACACCACTACAAACTCTCTCTCTCTCTCTCTCTCTCTCTCTCTCTCTCTCTCTCTCTCTCTCTCTCTCTCTCTCTCTCTCTCTCTCTCTCTCTGTGTTTATATGTCTCAATATATATATTACATATACCTATCTATCTATCTGTCTCTATTTCTTCCGCCTTACGGTCATTATCTCTCTTCTGACAGACAGCCAACCAATAGAATAGTTTCTGCCGCACTGCCCTTAACAAGAAGAAAAATGTTGATCTTACGTCACATGTTTCGGAAATCGGAAAAAAATCAGAAAGTTTCTGTGCGAGTGGAATTTTTCGTTTCCGCTGAATTCACCAAACTAAAAAAAAAAATTATTTATTTTTCTTTTTTCCCCCAGGATTCTCGGATGATATTTTACCAAAAATTAAAAAGATATTTTTTATATATGTGTTTCTAAAATCCGACATTTTGGATTATTATCATTATTATTATTATTATTATTATTATTATTATTATTATTATTATTATTATTATTATCAAACTTTCGACTCAGATTATCAATCTTATGTGTTTATAATTGATTTTGATTTTTACTTTTTTGCTGCATGCCCGTAGTGATTAGGTTTCCTGTTTACTACATCTAAATTAATGTCTCAGAAGATTGAAAATTATGAAATTGTTTGTCAAACAAGTGCATAAAGAGCCATATACATTCAAATAATGGACTGTGTTGTTTTGTTTTATGTTGTTTTGTTTTGTTTTGTTTTGTTTTGTCTGAATTATATAATATATTTTACCATTACTATTCTTTATTGATAATAATACAAAGCTTAGCTTAGTACAGAAGTGTGTCAAATTGAGGAAATACGGGAGTGAGTAGAAAAATTGTTTGTTACACAATTTGTTTGTTTTTTCAACAGGGGACAGTTTGCCTCGAACACCAACATTCAACATTCTGGTTTTTTACCTGGGCACTTTTGCCGACTTTTGGCACCAGTGGAAAATATACAACTATGTCAGCCATGAGGCAGTCAATACCATCATTTTTTAATTTGTTTTTTGGGTTGTTTTTTTTTTTTTTTGGTTTTTTTTTTTTTTTTTTTGCTTTTTTTCAAAGGACCGGCGGTGACCGAGATCTGACGAGCGGCGAACTGACTGACTGCATTTTACCTACTCTGGGAACTAATACTTACTACTATATAAAAAATATATTAATTAAATATTTTTTCAAAAATATCACTAAAAAGTTAATAACTGAATCAAAGTTTCTAATAATTCGAGCTTGAAACAAGAAAAAAGAAAAACAAGAAAAAAAAACACGAAGCAAAAAAAAACATCAAACGAATTTTAATAAAAACATAATAACAGACAGCAAGTACTTTTTATCTTTTCTTTTTTATTAATATGTATTTATTTTTCATGCTGACATGTTCACCTCATAATTACAAGTACTAGTTAAAAAACAAAAATTTAAAAAACGAAACGAAAATATTTTACTGCGTATATTGTTGGCAGCAAACTACTTCTTCGGACATTAGTCCTTTTTGTTTTTGTTTTGTTTTTCGTCCGCTTCTGATGACCATTTCCTTGGTGATAGAGTAATTGTTACTGGTAATGTCATTTAGACTATTAAAACATTAGGGAACGCCGTTTCTTACTTATTTCTTCTTTCTCTACTATTCAAGCTACTTCTTTCAGACAGTAGTACTCTTTTTTGATAGTCGTGCTACTACTACTTATGACTTTCTTTCGAGAAAGACAGAGATGGCATTATAACAGCTTCGCTGAGTCAAAGACCCTCGTTCGTTTTTCATTATTTCTTTCCTTTCTTCGTTAGAGATTTTGTCCGGATTTTCGATTATTAAATTTTTGAAAGAAATTTACATTTGTGATGATATGTATATCCTTTCATTAAATCATCATCATCATCATCATCATCATCATCATCATTATTATTATTATTATTATTATTATTATTATTATTATTATCATCATCATTATTATTATTATTATTATTATTATTATTATTGTGTTCTCACACCAGTAGTAACTGGTGGCTTTCACTGAAGACCAAGTGATAGCAAGTTCCTTAAATATTCCAGTAATACGTTCTTCTTGCTGATTTTTTTTTTTTTTTTTTTTTTTTAGAAATGCTATATATATTGTCAATGATCTAGTTCCTAGTTCTTAGGATTTCCAATTTTCCATTATTTTAAGAAATATAGATAATATAACATCGCGTACCAATGGAAAAAAAAAACGGGGGGAAATGAAAGATGAATGCTAACAACAGTAAGACACCGAACAATGTCAAAATAAGTAGGAAGGAAGGAAGGAAGGAAGGAAGGAAGGAAGGAAGGAAATAGATGAATGAATAAATGGACAAATAAGTGTGTTCGTTCATCCCGGAATGAGATAGAAAGAGCAAAGAAAATAAAATGTGTAATTCCCCACATTAAATGTTTCCAATAGTTGATGACATACAAAATTCTTCAGGCAAAGGTGTTTTTTTTTTTTTAGTTTCTACAACGTAGAATCGTCATTGCTTAGACTTTAAGATCCCATTACCATCAAAGTACATGTTTTAAATACTCGTTTCTTATTTGTAAAAAGACTTAACAGCATGATCCCTTGATTGTGTGTGTGTGTGTGTGTGTGTGTGTGTGTGTGTGTGTGTGTGTGTGTGTGTGCGAGCGCATGAGTGTGGATGGGGTTGGATTTTCAATAATCATTTTTTTAATTATAAACCACCTATTAAACCAAACGCGTATCCGAAAAGGTACCAACTTCCTGAATATTGTAGAATGGCAAATGATATTTTGGGGATAATCTTTTATCATCATTATTATTTTTTTTTTATTTTTATTATTATTATTATTATTATTATTATTATTATAATAATAATAATAATAATAATAATAATAATAATAAATTGCTAACAATAATAATAATAATAAAATTCTAGAACACGAGAGTAAAGTTAGTATTCATAATTACTAGTGCATTCGAAACAGTCCCAAATACCTTTGTAGAGTTTGAAAAACTTGCAGGTCTCAGAAAGAATTGAAACAATACAGACTTAGGCACTACTGAAATACTGAGGAGGGTACTGTATATTTTAGAAGACTTGCTGTCACTTTATTCCCGGCGATAACCACTATATAATTTTGCTGATCTAAAAAGACAAATAATAATAATAATAATAATAATAATAATAATAATAATAATAATAATAATTGTTGGGAAAGAAAATATTTCCACGCTGTGCCTTCATGTTTTCTTTTTAAAGCACTTGCCATTAGCCTTGCGCGTAAAGAGTGACATTTTGATAACAATTGGGCACCCTCGGCCCTGATGATATCATTATTATTTTGTTGATGCTGTTGCTATTACGACAAAAATCATTTCCTTTTACTTGATACCATGTACATAAAAACAGCAGCGTTAATGAATAGAGCTCTTTAATAACATTCTCTTATATTTTTGTCATATCAAAATTTTTCGAGTAAGAAGCAACATAACAAAGACGAAGATGATAACAATGAGTATATATTTTTATTCACTCATCCGTTGGTACATAAACAGAACACATACACTTTGTAAATAGATAGATAGATAGATAGATAGATAGATAGATAGATGTGAAGGGTGCAGAAAGAAGGAAAGAAAGAACGAACACCAACAAACTGTAGCACATTTACAACGAATATTCATGTACATGTAAGATTTTTTTAATGCAACTGTAAGGTAAACGGATTACGTGATTAATATATAAAATATCACTAAAGACAGCAAAACCATATTTGAGTGTATCTATTTTAGTTTTGGGGAGCACTTTATGTTACGACTTGAACAACACAATACAGCTCTCAGCTCATATAGTCGTCCGGCTCCCTAAAGCAAAACATCCCTAAAAGGAATAATAATAATAATAATAATAATAATAATAATAATAATAATGATAATTGATTGATTGATTGATTAATTGATTGATTGATTGATTGATTTTATATCTTTGTGTAATACGAATAATGTGCTCCTTACACATGCTTATGTACAAGAGTGGCCTGTTTTGTGACTGAGATAGTTGCTTATTTCCCACTAGTATCTGAGGAGCTAAGTATTCAAGCCTAAATGAAAAAAAAACAAGATTTTCAAATTTGATTTTTAAAGGAAACAGGTTCTTTTGGGAGGTTGGTGCAATACAATCTACCCTCGTTTTTTGAGTATTTCCATACATTCATAGTTATCATCACACAGGCCCGGTAGTTAGCTACTGTAGTGAGCTTGGTCCTAACTAACTGTCCCAATACTTTGACCATGTGCCATACTACGGTAAATTTAGTAAAATAAATGTCTAAGAGTGGAAGTATATGCGCATAGGAAATTACATATAGAGTGTAGTAAAAATGCTGATTTATACAAATGAACATGAATATTTGTTGCTGAAAATGTCCGGCTTGGCACAAGGTCATTCCAACGAGAATCGAACTCATATAGTGATGAAATGGAAAACCAGAGAAGTTAGGTAAAATAATTAATTGCCGCACTGTATCATGCTTAGTCCTGCGTGTTTTAAAACACTGAAGTAAATACCGATAAAAAAAAATGCGGGCCGTGCCTGTGGCCTACAAAATAAGCTTTCTTTTAACAATATGTGTAAAACGCGTGTGTCTATTTGTCTGTTTGTTTAATGCTCATGTGAAAGAGAAAGAAAAATTGGATATTTTCTTTCTTTCATGCTTTCAACTTTTACTTTCTTTCTTTTTTATATATATATATATATATATATATATATATATATATATATATATATATATATATATATATATATATATATATATATATTATTCGCTTACTTGGACTTAGGAAGTAAGAGACTTTAGCACCCTACTGTCACAAACAATCACACTAGGAGTGAGACGTGATTTTGTTATACCTGAGGTAGAGTGAGAGAGAAAGAGAGAGAAAGAAAGAAGAAAAGAAAGAAAACTAGCTTTCTTCTTTTTCATCATCGTTGTGCTTTTTTCTTTTCTTTTTTTTTTTTTTTTCTTCTTTTTTAAAAAAATTGTTTTTGTATTTTTCTCACACTAAAAGACTCGTATATGTACAAACCTTCACTCGTTGTTTATCGAATTGAAGTCTGTTTCTTCGGTCGGATAAAGGATAAAGCAAATTTTGTTGTTGTTTACCTTAACAATAAAGACCTTAATATAAAGATTGTGAAATTCTTACAAAAGAAGAAATATCAAAGAGGAATATATTCTGATTTACTACAACTTCTATTACCATTATTACCAGTGATTACCACCAAATACTATTACAATAAAGACAGCTACTACTTCTACACAATAAAAACTACCGCTTTTTACAACTACTGTTATCACTTACGACTCTTACCACTGACAACTCAGTACATACTAAGTTATGTTGAAATAAAGCCAAGATTATAATTAGTTTCAAATAATATTGTTCTTACTGTTAAGAATAATACTATTGCATCTTTTTTAGTCAAAGATAATCCTTTGTATTCTTATTCCGGCCTCATCGACTACTGATGGTGGTGATAATAATAATTTCATTTCAGAAGCAGCAGCACTAGTTACATTACTACTACAACAACTATTACGACTACTGTTATTACTACACGGTCGTGATGACGACAACGACGACGACGTCCGCTTCTATTTGCTATGCTTTTACGTGAAGTACAATTACTTATCACAGCTACTGCGACCATTGGTGGGAAAAGAAGATATATAGAAATAGAGGGAAAAGCAGTTAGTAAAAGAAAATAGCAAAAAGAGAAAAATGAAATAAGGTAGAAGAGAAAGAGAAAGTAAAGAGAGGAAAAGAGTATTGAAGGAAGAATAAGAGAGAAAAATCTGCTTATTCACGCTTGCGTATTCTGTCGCATCGGGACTGTTCGTCGCTTCTACCTTATATACGCACACCACGCATATAGCACTCATCTCATCTCATGATATGATACATATTAGACTTACATGGTCACTTACACATACTAACACCTAAAACATATACATTCGCAAAAAATTCGGCTTTTATTAGCATTATTACTCAGTGTATGTTTATCCAATTGACTTTGACATAAAGGAAATATCTTTGCAACGTACTCTCAAAAAAAAAAAATTGCGAACGCACAGTTTTTGAAGACGAAAGAGAGGGTATCTTATTTAATTTGTATTTTTATTAAT
>CM042148.1:6949444-6951944 GCA_023376005.1 Doryteuthis pealeii
AATGATGGCGAGTGGGGAACATTTTCACACTATTTCTCCCGAGATGGTTCTTTTTCTTTAAAATAGGATTTATTTTGCTAATATTTTAAAACTTACATTTACTTTAATAATTACATAGTGACATAACAAGTTTTGGCGGTTGGGGGAATTAAACAACAACAAGTTTGTATTTTAACATCAACTGAATCTGAACCCGATATAGGAAAGTTTAAATTTCCTTATTGATGCCCACTGACTTCACCACTACTCCACCTGCTTAGCTTTAGTCATTTTCTACGCACACTAAATATTTCTGGCAGTAGGATTTATGATTAATCATTGAATGCTGAAATTTTTAATCAAAAATTTATTTGAAGAAGTTTTGCCGCTAATTCTTTCACCGAAAATAATGAAAAAGGGACTGTCATTGTTTAAGAATTAATGCCAGCTTTTTACAGACAGATTATGTATATATATATATATATATATATATATATATATATATATATATATATATAATTGTGTATTGTAATGTGTCAACTACACGTTTATTTATTGGATAGGGACAGTGTAGCAATGTTGTGGTAATAAAAAGTAAAATTATTATTTGTCAAATAATTAGTACTTAACACATTATTTTGTACATTTCTACACTTGTTTGGTTTTAAAGAAATGCCCGATTTAAATAGCAAGACAAACATTACTCGCCCGATACATCCATCCATCAATCAGATCAGATCATCGATTTCAGCTGCCCATCGCTTAATCCATCGATCTATGTCACTCCATCTTGGTCTCTCAATATTCTTCTCTCTTATTTTTCACTTATCTCTCTATCTCACTTTCTACTTTGGTCTTTTCTCTCTAGAGACTGTTCACATCTACTGCAATCTATTCATATCTATTTGTTTAATGTGTACTGTTTATCTTTGTTTATACCGACATCTTTATAACTAAATTTGTTCATATCTATCAATCAATCTCTCTCGCTCTCTCTCTCTCTCTCTCTCTCTCTATATATATATATATATATATATATATATATATATATATATATATATATATAAAGTTATGTTGGTATAGCATTCTAATAGTATTCATAATATCTATCTACTAATGTTTTTTTGTTTGTTGACTATTATCAACGTTCTTTACAAAACTTCTTTTCCTCCAAATTGATATATCAACTTTATCCAGTCCATATCAGTGTATCAAAAGTATCATTCAAAGTATTTTCAAACCTGGCTTTATTAATGAAATAATTTCTGTTTCTCTTTTCATTATTCTTTTTATTCTTCTTTCTATCCAACAATTCTTTTCTCTCTGTCGCCTAATACCTACCTACCTGCTTATCCATTTTATCCTTCTATGTGTGTCAATAATTCTCCTCATTATTCCTTCTATCGATCATTCTGTTTTCTATCGATCTATCAACCTGTTCATTGTGTTCACGTCAGTATGTCTGAATATGTTCACATCAAAATGATACTTCATACCTGTGACTGGTATTACCTGTCTCGCTTGAAACAGTTTCTCGCTTCAATGTATGCGAACATATTTACACACACGCACGCCAAACAATAATACTTGGAACTCTCTAGCTTTCTTACGTGTATATCCATCTTCTTACAAACCTATTCTACAGTTGATTCATGTACAATACTGAGCCTTAAGTTTTTCTGTCTCTCTTTTTTCTTTAATTTTCAGTAAATGTCCTCGCTTTTCCTAGTCTCTTTTTCAATAACTCCAATAAATAAACGAACACACAAACACATGAACACACATATGCCCACACACCAAATTTCACTTTCTCTCTGACAATCAATTCATATATTTATCTGCCTACATTTTTCGCTTGTATTACCTGCTTGCCTTCCTATTCTTTCTTTCCATCTTTTCTTTGCGATTTCAGGTGTGCGTGCGTATGAGCTGAGAGAGGTTAAAAGGGGGGGGGGGAATGTTGCTTATATTCTATGCAAAATTCTATTTGATCTTTCTTCCATTTTTATTCAGTTTCCCAAAAAAGCATATTTCGACGCCAGGTCTTTTTACATCTTTTCTCTTGATTTCCTGTTGCGTTTTACCTTTTTATCTTAAATTTTTCTTTCTCTGAAAATATTTTCTTACCTGTAGCTTTTTGAAAATTTGATTTTTACTAAAATTCTTAACCCGCAAAGCAAACAGGCTTATGTCTTATGATGATGATGATGATGATGATGATGATGATGATGATGATGATGAATAAAGAATGGAAAGGGAATTGCACCTCTTTGTATTTCATCTCACGGTATTATACATATTTTTATAAATATCAGGCAAAAAATGTCCAATGTGATTTAATTCGTACCTAACCAAAGTCAAATAGAACAAATAAATAGAATAAAACAACAAATCTAACATCTGTACTTTATTCTAACTTTATACGCAAACACAAAAAGCCAAGATCAAAGTGAACATTTTGTTTTATTGGTGAGACTTGCTGTCACCCAATCTTCAGTTGAAACCATCTGTTGCTACTGTG
>CM042148.1:6961944-6963011 GCA_023376005.1 Doryteuthis pealeii
CACCGATGTATCTAATTTTTTTTTTTTTTGCGGGGGGGGGGGTCACCACGATTTAAAAACCCATACACTAAAAAAGATGTATAAGGATTCACACCGTCTACGAAACTATTCTTAGCAAGAAAATACGAAAATACGACCCCAGTTGTTCGAATATTATATATTTAATATACCGGCCAGTGTTTTTTGTTTTTTTTCAACGCCTTTCTTGTTTTGATTTTGTTTTTGTTTTGGTGTTTTTTTTTTTTTTTTTTTTTGTTTTTGGGAGATATCTTTGGTGGTTGTTTTTTTACAATAAAAGTAATATGTTATTCCGGAGAAACAGTATACGTTTCGAAAGTAGTCCTTAAAACCGGGCCTAAAAAAAGACAGAATAATAATCGTTGATCTCTACCTTTTAAAAGTTTCTTACGCACAGCAGCTTCTAAAAAACTATATAAACTCTCTCACTACACTCTTTTTTTATTCTCGTCACACTCTCGTCTCCTCGGTAACTTCCCACTCTCCTTCTGCGTCTCTCTCCTCTCTATATCATTATATATTATATATATATACTATAAATATAAATATATATGATATCATATATATAATATATATATATAATAATATGTATATATATAATACTATATATATATATATATATATATATTACCACTGTCAAAAAATTTAATTTCTGTTGGCTTTAAAATTTAATTCTTTTTTTTTTCTACGCTTCAACACAAAAATATATTATATATTATATAAATAATTATATATAATATATATATATTAATATTATATATATATATTATTATCAAATGAGGATTGGTAGAGAGATAGTTGGGATATCCTGTAGTGTCACAACAGTAAGTTATTAATATAAATTTTCTTTTGAAAAATGTCATTGTAATAGTTTTTTCATCAGTCCAATCAGACCTAATAATAATTGTTTCTGAATTAAGCAGTAAGCATTGAAAACAACCGAAAAAAGATTATGCTGAAACTAGTACATATTTTGTTGGTATCAATTGATAGTACCTGATAGTGCTTTATGGCAGCACCACGAGACCAGACAAGCAAAAACACAGTGA
>CM042148.1:6963111-6970611 GCA_023376005.1 Doryteuthis pealeii
ATATGATTATGCTGTGTATGTATGTATGTGTGTCATTTATTCTACAACAACAAATTTGAAAAAAAACAATATTCTTTGACAATACATTAATGCATAACGCCAGTATTCAATCTCTATGGATTCGAATATTATATAATGAATATATTCACACAAAAGATGCCTATTATACATTTTGATAACACACACACACACACACACACACACACACCACACACACACACACATATTATACCTAAATATATGTTAATTATATCATATATATTACTATACATATAGTATAGTATAATACTATGTAAGTAACCATGTTATTATATATGCAGTAATGCCTATATCTATGTCGAAGTATATATATATGTGCACACGCCACACACGCACGCGCGTGTACGATTCATGTGTGGAGGAAGATTATTGAAAACGGTTATGATCAGACTTACCTAATTTCACTGATCTGTATTACGTAGGTCATCTGATGCATACTCAGTTCCACACGTTTCGATTTGCCGTGTTAGATTCTCATATTACATACAACATTAATTTTTGAAAAAATAATTTAAAAATCAGTTCCAATTTAAACCCGAATAACTTCTTTATATTAAACGAATTTTTATTTTTAACCACGAAGTTCGAAACTCAAAAAATATATCTAAATAAAAACAAACAAAACGCTAGCCCTGTGGCGCGCGCATAACACACACCAACATATTACTATATATATAATAAATAAAGACAACAAAAACTAAAAAAAAATAAAACCCATGTATCCTATTTTCCCACTGCTGTCTTGTATCTATTTGAAAAGTGATTACACACGAAATTTACAATGTGCATATTAGGATAATATAATTTAGAAATATAAATGAAAATTAACATTATCGATCATTGTGGTAAAAATTATTTGTTGGGCTCTCTCTTTTGCGTGATAACAAATACAGACCGAAACACGATTGCTCAGTGTTCTAATTTAGGGGCATGTTCATGATTTTTAAAACCGTATATGCGTTTTTTTAGACTAGCAATCCTGGCATTGACTAGGGCTTAGTTTATTTGATTAAACCGTGACACCCACACACACCACACCACACACACAAACCACACACACACACACACACACACCACACACACACACACTCTCTCCTCGGCTCTCTCTCTCTCTCCATCTGCTCTCTCTCTCCCTCGAAGAGGTTTGCACAGATAACAACCAAAATCAAAATTATTTAAGAAATAATAATAGTCTTGTCACTTGCGGTTTGTAGTTTGGTGGTTTTTAATTCAATGATACAGAACATCCTTGTATTAACTAACGTTTAGCTAGTCATCATTAATAATCTTGAAATAAAAAAAAGTTTTGGTTAATTTGTCATTTAAAGACGAGAAATTATAAGAATTTTCTATCAATCACGTGTTGCCGACAATACAACAGCCCGTGACACCTGTGTGCTGTGTGGCGTTTAAGCCCGCCCAGGAAAGATAAAAATAGTTATTATTAGCAAAACCTCAAAGAAGCTAGGGGGACAACAGGTGAGGCTGGTTTATAAAAAGATCAGCTGACGAAACGGGATTAGTGACACTACTTAACACCTAGCCAAACTCACTTGCAGCCGACGGCAGGGAAATGCGCACATTTTTTTGTAAAAGAATCCTTAATCTCACAAACATTATTTGATAAAAGGTGTACAACTATGGAAACAAAAGATTGAAGCTATTACAAGGCCCTAAGAAAAGGATAAGATAGTGTACAGTATGGACTTATAAAAATACAAAGATAATTAGTGTTAGATTAAAAAATAAGGCGGATTTTTTTTAAGTAAAAAAGAAAATTTAACGAGGCCCTAGAAAGAAAAAAAAATCTTTGGTTACCGAAACATTCATTGTCAAACGAAACACAATATAAGCTTTACCATATTATTAATCCCTGTCTATCAAAGTACGGAAGAATTATTGGTATTTACTAACGCTTAACTTCGTCTGGCACAAGACCAATATGTAGGATACAAAAATGAGTATATATCTCACTAGTAATGGTCTTCTACGAGATTATCTTTGATGTGCTTTGCAGAGTAGTGTATGATAAAACCTTATTCAACATTAGATTAGTACGGTACAAGATCCCAACTGTCAGTCATTCAGTGACATGATAGACAGTAACAATAGCAGTCACGTCGGAATCTCTTAAACTCATTAGCTAATATTGCCTATATAGTTAGACACCCAAATCCGAGGAGTAATCGTATACAGTGAACAGCTCTTTATACAAAAAGATAAGAAATGTTTAACGACTTCCTACTTTGACGTCAAAGTTCTACTTGTGATCTATTCGAGTACAATTTTATTAAAGACTTTTTTTTAGACAAAGCATCTACCCTACACTAACCCCCCTTAAAAAAAAACCCCATTAAAATAAAATCTAATAGATAAACAGTATCCACGCAAACATTTATATCTAGCGTTTGAAACAATCGACAACAAAGTGTATGGCCGGTCAATAAGAATCGAACCTCTCTCGAAGAAATAGGTTTGCTTAACCAGCAACTTAATGGGGAGGCACTTCACTTCACGATATCATCATATATTAGATAAATCTGGAGCAATGCTATGTATATAAAACGACGGGTTATGTTGTACACTGTTGATAGGGGCTATCTTATCTTTTTTTCACAATAATTTAGAGTACTTATCTAAGAAAGCAATAGAATGATCAGTGTCAGCTTTTTTTAAAATGAAAATTAAAAATGACTTCGTTTACTCAAATTTTTTTAACGGCATAAAATTCTTCGATTTGCTCTTTCATCAAATATTCACACCAGCTTTTGTTAACTGCATATACATATTTATCTAATTATAGTACTACTATTTATAATGTAAAGATATTATACATAAATCTTTATATTACGTTTGAGTTTCACAATTTTGGTTGAATCCTATTCACGGGAAACACTTGATATGATCCAAATATATATTATATACATATAATTATATATATATATATATATATTATATATATATATACACGAATACACCACACGCACTCACACACACGCTGCGCGCACACACACACACACACACACACAACACACACACACCACATATACACATATATTATATATACTATATGATATTTAGTATATGCGCGCTCGATATGTGTATATCTTCCCATTTTTTCCCTTGATACTTCACCTATCTGTTAATTAAGTCCGAGTAGTCTTTTTCAGAATCCTTTCACCTCATCTGTCTATCTGCCTGTTTGTTTGTTTGTTTGTCTCTTCTCTCTCTCTCTCTCTCTTTCTCTCTCTCTCTCTCTCTCTCTCTCTCTCTATCTATCTATCTATCTATTATATATATATATATTATATTAAACACACTCATATATATATATATATATATATATATATATATATATATATATATTTATATCCATGCATGTGTGTGTTGTTGTGTGTGTGTGTGTTGTGTGTGTGTGTGTGTGTGTTGTGTGTTGGTTTGGCTGTGTGCGCATAACATTACTCCTACTTAGTACATCTAATTGTTACAACAAAATTTATTGTTTCAGCATAATCTTTTTCGCAGTTGTCAATGCTACACTTAATTCATAGAAACATATTATTCTATTGACTGAAAATATACATATGACATTTTCAAAAGAAAATTATATTAAAAACTACGCCTAACGTGTGACGCACTACAGGGACTATCCAACTATCTCTCTATCATAATAATATCATATATATTATATATATATAATATATAATTATATATATATATATATATATATATGTTTGAAGGGAAAAATAAATAAAGCAAAAGAAAATTTTGAATGGATAATATATATATATATAATATATATATATATATATATATATATACATATTAATTATATATATATATATATATATATTATATATTATATATATATATATATAATTTAAGAGAGAGAGAGAGAGAGAGAGAGAGAGAGAAGAGAGAAGAGAGAGAGAGTTAGTTAGACTTGGTAAGAACTAAAATAGAGATCAATTATTGTCTTTTTTAGCGTTTTAAGGTTACATTCGAATCTGTTCTCCGAATATACTTATTTGATAAAAAAAACAACCAAAAAACAAAAAAAAAAAAAAACCAAAAATCAAACAAGAAAAACACGGGTATAATATATAACAACTTCGTATTTCATTGTAAGATAATTTGTGACTGATCTTATTTTTAATCGTGACCCCCCCCCCAAAAAAAAATGATACATCGTGAATCACATCGAAAAATAGAAGATGTATTTTGAAACTCTTTATTATTTTATATCGACAAAATTACGTTGTTTATTTTTAAGGCGTAAATGATTTTTTGTGAAGACTTTCCGTGTAATAACATCTTTTTTTATCAATTTATTTCAATCTGCTAGTTCAATATTCTCTCTCAAATTAATACCCAATATTCCAGAAAAATCTTGTAAGAAAAAAGAACCCTTTTTCTATCAAAGTAACAAACTGACCAAGTAATGCCTTGACAATACTTTTGTTCTTTTACAGCTCAGTTCTAACCAACTATCAAAGTCTGATTGTTTCACCGTGGAAAATGCGCAATCTCTCAAACAAATCCTTCTGACCATTCTTTTTCGGAATTTAGAAGTTTTTCATATTTTGTATTGTATCTACATTATCACTAGACCAACTAAGGTAAATACGCCATTTGTCAGTGTTTAAATATCTTCGAAGACAATGCAATCTCCCTCAAATTTGACAGGTAAATCTTAAATTATGAGCCAATAGTTTATTAAGTAAAGTCTATATTACTCCTTTTACATACTTATTTTAATTATCAGTCAAAAAATTGTATCATCCTTATTTGATTGTGAAAGTCATAACATGAAATAAACAACCCTCCCCCCCCCAAAAAAAAAAAACAAGTAAGAATTTGTGAAGCTATACTTGTTTCCAACCTCATCATCCAAAATAGACTTGACAACTCGTTTATAATAATCAGAGGAAAATTAACCTAAAGCGTGTCACATTTTTTAAACACACACACACACACACACACACACACACACACACACACACACACACACACGTATTTTTGTTTAGATATCAAGCTAATGAATGAAAAAAACAATTTAACGGATTTTATTTCTCTTATAGAAAAATATTCCTAAATATGACATTTCTCTGAGAGTTCTTCACCATCCTTTTAAGTAAATTTTTATCACTTAGAAATGAAATGTAGTTAGTAATTATTTTGCGGGTGAGAAAAACTGAGAATATATTCCCGACTCTGTGTGTATCTGTGTATATGTGCGTGTATGTATGTGTGCGAGCGCACGCATAGATATATATTTTTTCTTCAACATTCTCAGCTTTTATTAAATTAGTTAACGTACCTCTTGTAATTCATATTTGTTGATTTTAAACGACTTAAATTAGATATAAATTAATGTATCAAACAAATTATATAAAAATAGATAATACCACGTATTACACTAAAAGAACTTTTTTAAGCCCTCTACTCTACTCATTCACACCACCAAAATCAGAAAACATTCCTTATTCTTCATATAAATAACACATATTCTCTCACAACTGGGAGAAAAAGATAGAGTGTATCTCACACAGAGTGAAGTACACACACGCAATGGAGAAAGAGAGAGAGAGAGAGAGAGAGAGAGAGAGAGAGAGAGAGAGAGAGGAGAGAGAGAGAGAATGTAACTGTATGTGTATGTGCGTGGATATCCCCGAAAGAGAGAGAGAGAGAGAGAGAGAGAGAGAGAGAGAGAGAGAGAGAGGAGAGAGAGAGAGAGAGAGAGAGAGAGAGATTTAGAAAGTTATGAGAAAGAGAGAAAACGACTCAGCATTAGCGTTCGCTGAACCCCACGACTGTAGGAGATATCCCTCAACAATATAAGTGATCTCTCACATTTTGGTCTCTGACAGGTATTTCAGAGCCCCAAGATATTAGAAGTGCGCTTTCCATTCAAAAAGAGAAAGAGGCAACTACAGTGGCCAAGTAATTGACATTGGGTGATGTGAAGAAAATGACGATACGTGTATATATATGCGTGTATGAGAAGAGACAGAAAAAGGAAAGGGAGAGGAAAGATCGAGCATAGGAGACATATAAAGATACTGAGAGAGAGAGAGAGAGAGAGAGAGAGAGAGAGAGAGAGAAGGAGAGAGAGAGGGGGCAGGGAGGGAGGAGAGAGAGAGAGAGAGAGAGAGAGAGATACACCCAGAAAAAGATCCAGAGATCGACATACAGAGGAGGTTGGGGGAAAGAGATACAGAACACACACAGAGAGAGAGAGAGAGAGAGAGAGAGAAGAGAGAGAGAGAGAGAGAGAGAGAGAGAGAGAGAGAGAGAGAAATTGAGAAAGAAAAAGAAAGATGTGTGTATGTGTGAGTGTACGTGTGTGTGTGTGTGTGTGTGTGAGAGAGAGAGACAGAGACAGAGACAGAGACAGAGACAGAGACATAGACAGTGTATGTGTGTGTGTGTGTGTGTGTGTGTGTGTGTGTGTGTGTGTGTGTGTGTTTGTGTGTGAGTGTGTGTGAGTGAATGAAAAGAGGACATTTGATATACATTTTCGGATTGGGGAAGAGGAAATATTAACAACAAAAGAAACGCTTCAAAAAGTGGGGAGGAAAGAATAACTGGTTACTTAAAGAAAGCAAAATGAAAAGCAGGGAACGGGAGAAAGATAGGAAACAAGAAAAAATATTCCTAATAGGAAAGATATCATTTTTCGAGGTGGAATGCAAAGATTAATCACCAACCAAAGTGTCGTGCTTTAAGAAGCAATTTAAAACGAATCGAGGACTCTCCAACGCACATTACCTGCAAACAACAATTTCCCCACTAAACCTAGCAAGGAATACAATGAATGTAAGTGGGAATGAGAGGAATGAAAATATAAAAAAATAAAATAAGTAGAAATAAATTTAAAACCAAAAAACCTCATGGGAAAGAAATACACAAGCCAGGAATACGTAGAGAATCCTCAAAATCTGGGAAAAGTTTTTTTTTGTTAATATTTAAATTATCTAAAACAGTAGTGTGTAGAACTGGGTTGAAGATGTTTTTAATTTTTTTTTCATCTGATATACCTTATTGTATATTCTTAATGTTCCTTTTATTTCTTTTGGTAATAACTTTCTCTGTGTGATATTTTTCAAAACGCAAAGGAAACCAATTCCATTATTTAGTGTCTGATATATACCCAACCAGGAAAATCATATCATTTTGATGTAGCACATTGAGAAAAGGTGTATCTATGGCACACACACACACACACACACACACACACACACACACACACACAACACACACATATATATTCACACGGACACATTCACTCACACGCACGTGCACACACACTCACACATTTTCATAAGAATATATTCTAAAAAAGAAACTACCGCAAGCATAGACATGTAGAGTCTGTTCAGTGACTGGAGTAGTTGCGTTTTTGCAGTTGGCAAAAGTGATCGGTATTGAAAAAGCATGTATTTCAAACGCCGATTTTCA
>CM042148.1:6973111-6993111 GCA_023376005.1 Doryteuthis pealeii
TGTATAATATATATATATAAGAGAGAGAGAGAGGAGAGGGAGAGAGAGATAGATCGAGAGAGAAGAAAGAGAGAGAGAGAGAGAGAGAGAGAGAGAGAGAGAGAGAGAGAGAGAGAGAGATGAGGAGGGGACACAGATAATGCAAAATAGAAGGAATGGTGTTTGTTATAAAGACATTTTGTAGGGATTTATGTGTGTAGTTTATATAAGCAACGTTCAAATTAATTGAAGTACTGACACTATATATATTTTCAAAGTGATATATGTATATATATTTGTATATGCATAATATAAGTACAATACGCAACGAGGCAGTAATGTAATAATTGAATTTCGCATTTATATTTACACAATTAATATTTTTTCTAATAATCTCCCCCTTGAATCTTTGTCGATGCACTTCATTCAACATTTCGCCATTAATCAGATAAATCGAACATTGAAAGTTTCAAATAGAAATTCACCAAATTTCTATGCTAAGCTACAAACTTATTGATTTGTTTTAATATCGAAGTGTGTATGAGCGAATATTATATACAGTTAAACGACAATTATGTGTACATTTGTTTGTTCGTGCGTGTGTTCATGTGTGTTTTCTTAGGGCAGAAAAAGATACATCACTAATGTAAGAAATTAATAAAGTCAACATGATATATATATATATATATATATATATATATATATATATATATGGTGTGGTGTGAGTGTATGTGTGAGTGTGTGTGTGTGTGCAGAGAGAGGAGAGAGAGAGAGAGAGAGAGAGAGAGAGAGAGAGAGAGAGAGAGAGAGAGAGAGAGAGAGAGAGAGAGAGAGATGGGGTGGGGAAACTGTCAAAGAAGGAAAATGATACTATTTTTTTAATTTTCAAGATGAAAGAAGAGAAATGATTAGATAAAAAAAATGAATGAGATTACCAGGAAAAACTGCTCGAAGGAAATAATACTAAGATGAAAATAAGAAAATTAAAAGATAGCTTGATAGCTATTATATATATATATATATATATATTATATATATATATATATATATATTATATGTGGTGTGTGTGTGTGTGTGTGTGTGTGTGTGTTGTGTGTGTGTGGAGAGAAAGAGGAGAGAGAGGGAGAGAGAGAGAGAAGAAGAGAGGGGTGAAGGGATGTGGGATTTGATCAATAGCAGTACATTAGTGTTTGTTGATGTGAAGAAGGTCGACAGGGAAACAAGAAAGAAATAGAAGACATGGAGTGTGGGAATTGTATTGCGAGTAGAGGGAACCAACCAGGAGGACTAGTTGACTGATGGGTACACAATCATCATTAGCATTATGCTATTTATGAAGTGGTAGTGATGTATTATAATGATGATAAAGCTGATGCAGAGTGTGTGTGTGTGTGTGTGTGTGCTCAATCTAATTTTGAGGTGGATATTAAATGTTGGTGTAAAGTGTAGATTTTAAGGGACACTGAAGTGAAATATATATGAACTGATAGGTATCTATCAATATCTATATAACGTTGCTATTGTTAAAATGAAGTAGTACAAGATAAATATTCAATATAAATGACACTTAAAAGATGAATTTATAAGAGCACTAATGGTTATATAGGAATAGACTGGTATTGATAGATGCGTTAATATATATATATATATATATATATATATATATATATATATATATGTAATTTGTGTTGTGTGTGTGTGTGTGTGTGCGAAGTATGTGTTTGTGTGTGTGACAACAAATTAACTTGAAATGCTTGGATACTTAACAGGAGTTGACACAATCTTTAAGTACATTGATAGACAAATAAAGTAGGTATCCAATAAATACAAAAATGATACCCAGTTTAGTTGATGCATAGTTATATTTGGTTAACAGGTTGTCAGTAAACATTACCATTCGATAAGTTGGTTTGTAGGTAACTAATGCATATGTAAATATGAGAAGAACGAGATATATCGATCGGTTGATAGATTAAAGGGTTATTGATATTCTAATGCTACAACAGAGAGATTAATAGATTGATTGGTGAAGAAAGGAGCCGTCCAAGCAACTCGTTGAAATGGTTGAATTCACTAAAGCAAACATATGAGAAACGCGCCGCGCGCGCGCACACACACACACACCACACACACACACACACACACAGATTGAAGTTAATAGATACAAAGAATAGTGTAATTGATATGTGAAACGAAAAATAGACACATTTAAACATTTAGATATTCTTTGTTAACTGAATTGGCGTATAAAACAACAGGAAGATTAATTCAATAAATAAAAGTCTGAAAATTTATTTATAAGTTTATTAGAAAGAAATAGGTAAAAGCTGTCTAGATATATCGACTATATAAGTTTTAATATAAGAATGTAAAAATATCCAATGGATATATGTATATCTATATATGTATATATACATATAATGGTATTAATGAGAAGTTGAATGCTAATAGAGTATATCTATCTCTTTCCCCTTCCTGTGTGGGTGTGTGAGAGCCAATTGTGATTACCTAGAGAAATAGATAATAAAGACAGACATCGATCGATTGATAGACGGGTTGATAGCCATAGATTGATAGTAAGATTGATACCTTGATAGGCAGATTGATAGACAGATAGATATATGGACCAAGGTATTTACCACGTACCGATTAATAGATATATGTATGCATTGTACAGGTAAAGCTGAAGAAAGATACATTTTGTATGAAGATAAAATTCATTCGTTTGATAAACCCATATTTTGATGCTAAGTGTGTTACCATCTACAATATTTGGTTTTATGTTGTCATAAAACTTAAGTTATGATCGTTTTTAGTTTGAAGTTTACTTAAGTAACCACTGCCTCATTTATTGTATTATCTTCCTATCTCCTATTAAAAGAGCAATGGTAATTCATGCAAATGCAGTCTCTAGCTTACCCTAATCATATAACCGTGGTTACGAAGCACAACACGTACATACATGTTATTGTTAAACAGAGGAAATAACAATGACTCGACTAAAAGGGGGCTCACATAGGTGCACAGTATGAGAAAAAGTGGACCTCAAGCGATTTCCACCGAAAACAGATGAGAAAAAGAAAAATAAGATATGTAATAAGTAAAGTTGGCGGCGTTGCCTATTGTCAGTATCAGCCAGACAGCGAGAGAATCTATCCCCTTTTCGCTAGCGCTAGACCAGAGAGATTGTTTTTTGTTGAGGTGGAGCACCACACCTACCCTCAGGTCCCCACTTTACCGCACATATCAGATTACCCAATCTGTGCTACTCATACGCTGAGTTGGCGGGGACCAGTATCGAACCAGGAACCTTGCGATTCCGTGACCAATGCCCTATCGACTGAGCTAAAACGGATATGTAATTCTAGGTTGAATATATTTCTGTACATGCAATGTATTTTGTCGGTATAATAGGCAATACAAAAGAAAAGTAGATATCTAAAAAGTCAATTAGAGTTACGTCCTTAGTTTTACTTTTTTTTTTTTTTTAAAGCGAAAGCCGCTTGCTCAAAGTCGATCAAACTTGGTAATTTTAAAAGTGATTCAAGTTACTCTTTCAAGTAGTGCTCATCTAACAATTTCTTCTTCTTCCTATTATTATTATTATTATTATTATTATTATTTATTATTATTATTATTATTATTTATTATTATTCACTTTGTGTTTTCGCCCCAGTAGCACAGTAGCAACAGATGGTTTCAACTGAAGATTGGGTGACAGCAAGTCTCACCAATAAAACAAATGTTCACTTTGATCTTGGCTTTTTGTGTTTGCGTATAAAGTTAGAATAAAGTACAGATGTTAGATTTGTTGTTTTATTCTATTTATTTGTTCTATTTGACTTTGGTTAGGTACGAATTAAATTCACATTGGACATTTTTTGCCTGATATTTATAAAAAATATGTATAATACCGTGAGATGAAATACAAAGAGGTGCAATTCCCTTTCCATTCTTTATTCATCATCATCATCATCATCATCATCATCATCATCATATCATCATAAGACATAAGCCTGTTTGCTTTGCGGTTAAGAATTTTAGTAAAAATCAAATTTTCAAAAAGCTACAGGTAAGAAAAATATTTTCAGAGAAAGAAAAATTTAAGATAAAAAGGTAAAACGCAACAGGAAATCAAGAGAAAAGATGTAAAAAGACCTGGCGTCGAAATATGCTTTTTGGGAAACTGAATAAAAATGGAAGAAAGATCAAATAGAATTTTGCATAGAATATAAGCAACATCCCCCCCCCCCTTTTAACCTCTCTCAGCTCATACGCACGCACACCTGAAATCGCAAAGAAAAAGATGGAAAGAAAGAATAGGAAGGCAAGCAGGTAATACAAGCGAAAAATGTAGGCAGATAAATATATGAATTGATTGTCAGAGAGAAAGTGAAATTTGGTGTGTGGGCATATGTGTGTTCATGTGTTTGTGTGTTCGTTTATTTATTGGAGTTTATTGAAAAAGAGACTAGGAAAAGCGAGGACATTTACTGAAAATTTAAAGAAAAAGAGAGACAGAAAAAAACTTAAGGCTCAGTATTGTACATGAATCAACTGTAGAATAGGTTTGTAAGAAGATGGATATACACGTAAGAAAGCTAGAGAGTTCCAAGTATTATTGTTTGGCGTGCGTGTGTGTAAATATGTTCGCATACATGAAGCGAGAAAACTGTTTCAAGCGAGACAGTAATACCAGTCACAGGTATGAAGTATCATTTTGATGTGAACATATTCAGACATACTGACGTGAACACAATGAACAGGTTGATAGATCGATAGAAAACAGAATGATCGATAGAAGGAATAATGAGGAGAATTATTGACACACATAGAAGGATAAAATGGATAAGCAGGTAGGTAGGTATTAGGCGACAGAGAGAAAAGAATTGTTGGATAGAAAGAAGAATAAAAAAAGAATAATGAAAGAGAAACAGAAATTATTTCATTAATAAAGCCAGGTTTGAAAATACTTTAATGATACTTTTGATACACTGATATGGACTGGATAAAGTTGATATATCAATTTGGAGGAAAAGAAGTTTTGTAAAGAACGTTGATAATAGTCAACAAACAAAAAACATTAGTAGATAGATATTATGAATACTATTAGAATGCTATACCAACATAACTTTATATATATATATATATATAATATATATATATATATATATATATATATGAGAGAGAGAGAGAGAGAGAGAGAGAGCGAGAGAGATTGATTGATAGATATGAACAAATTTAGTTATAAAGATGTCGGTATAAACAAAGATAAAACAGTACACATTAAACAAATAGATATGAATAGATTGCAGTAGATGTGAACAGTCTCTAGAGAGAAAAGACCAAAGTAGAAAGTGAGATAGAGAGATAAGTGAAAAATAAGAGAGAAGAATATTGAGAGACCAAGATGGAGTGACATAGATCGATGGATAAAGCGATGGGCAGCTGAAATCGATGATCTGATCTGATTGATGGATGGATGTATCGGGCGAGTAATGTTTGTCTTGCTATTTAAATCGGGCATTTCTTTAAAACCAAACAAGTGTAGAAATGTACAAAATAAGTGTTAAGTACTAATTATTTGACAAATAATAATTTTACTTTTTATTACCACAACATTGCTACACTGTCCCTATCCAATAAATAAACGTGTAGTTGACACATTACAATACACAATTATATATATATAATTATATAATATTATATATATATATATATATATATATACATATCTGTCTGTAAAAAGCTGGCATTAATTTTAAACAATGACAGTCCCTTTTTCATTATTTTCGGTGAAAGAATTAGCGGCAAAACTTCTTCAAATAAATTTTTGATTAAAAATTTCAGCATTCAATGATTAATCATAAATCCTACTGCCAGAAATATTTAGTGTGCGTAGAAATGACTAAAGCTAAGCAGGTGGAGTAGTGGTGAAGTCAGTGGGGCACAAAAGGAAATTTAAACTTTCCTATATCGGGTTCAGATTCAGTTGATGTTAAAATACAAACTGTTGTTGTTTAATTCCCCCAACCGCCAAAACTTGTTTATGTCACTATGTAATTATTAAAGTAAATGTAAGTTTTTAAAATATTAGCAAAATAAATCCTATTTTAAAGAAAAAGAACCATCTCGGAGAAATAGTGTGAAAAATGTTCCCCACTCGCCATCATTTGCCATTCATTTGCCTTCTCAGCCTCAATTTTTTCAAAACATCCCCAATCGAAACATTGCATTTTAAATAATCTATACGTTGTCTCTTGTCTTATCTTTCAATTTTTTTTATCTACTTTATCTTGGTTCGAATTCCCTCTTTGGCACCAATCAGATAACGAGCACACATTAATATCGTTCGAATTAATAATCATTGGAACACACATACACGTGTTTATATATATATATTTTTTAAAAGTCGAAAAAAATTGAATTCTATAGTTTTAGGAAAAAAGACAATTGTTGACAGTAAATGTGATCCGATGAAAATTAATAACCATAACACTCCAAGTCACCACAGATGCATACAATTGCTATTTGTGTTGTGTGTGTGTGTGTGTGTGTGTGTGTGTGTGTGTTGTGTTTGTGGTGCTTGCGCACGCGCGTAATATTCAGGTATGAGTATGTGTGTGTATACAATTGTGTTAAACACGTTGTTATATGCAATATAAAACATGAATTTGTTAACTTGGGTGTATTGGTAAGTTGGGGTATGTGAGTACTGAAGCACACATGTAGGTGCATGTATAAATAAATGCAGGTAAAAGGATGGAATAGAAAGACAATGTTGCTCTGATCTACAGTGTGGGGAGTCTGTCTACTTTGTGAAATTTAGTTCTTCGAATCCTTGCTTTTACCAGGGTTCGAAAACCAACCATTCAGGAATTACATAACTATTTCTTAGCCACGAGAAAGACCAGTATGTGTATGTGAGAAGTGTTGTATCGGTAGAAATATATAGGCGTGGAGGTGCGATAAAAGTCTTAACAAATGTAAATGAAATAGAGGAAAATTGAACGGAATATTCTTCTTTTTTTTAATATATGGAGAAAGTAAATGTATATATACTTTCTTAACGGTACCAACACTTCTGCACATTTACACATACTAGTCTTTTCTCGTTGGCTTAGGAATAGTTATGTTAATTCCTGATGGTTGGTTTTCAACCCTGTAAAAGCAAGGATTCGAAGACTAAAATTTTCAAAGTAGACAGACCCTCCCAACCACTGTAGATCAGACAACATTGTCTTTCTATCCATCCGTTTACTGCATTTATTTATAACATGCACCACAGTGTGCTTCAGTACTCACAGTACCCCAACTTACAATACACCCAACAAGTTAACAAAATCATGTGTTATATTGCATATAACAACGTGTTAACACAAATTTGTATACACACCACATACTGCATACCTTGAAATTTAACGCGCGTGTCGCAAGCACCCAACAAACACACACCCACACACACCACACACACACACACACACACACACACACAAAATAGCAATTGTATGCATCTGTGTGACTTGGGAGTGGTATGGTTATAATTTGTCATCGGATTTCATTACTGTCAAACAATTGTCTTTTTCCTAAAACTATTTAGAATCAATTTTTTTCGGACTTTAAAATATATATATATATAAACACGTTGTATGTGTGTTCCAATGATTAATTAATTCGAACGATTTTAATGTGTGCTCGTTATCGATTTGTGCCAAAAGAGGGAATTCGAACAAGATAAAGTAGATAAAAAAAATTTGAAAAAGATAAGACAAAAGAGACAAACGTATAGATTATTTAAAATGCAAGTTTCGACATTGGGGATGTTGAAAAATTAGGCTGATGGAAGGCAAATGAATTGGCAAATGATGGCGATCAGCTAGAGTGGGAACATTTACCACTATTTCTTCCCGAGAGGTTCTTTTTCTTTAAAATAGAGTATTTTGCTAATATTTTAAAAACTGTACATTTACTTTAATAATTACATAGACATAACAAGTTTTGGCGGTTGGGGGAATTAAACAACAAACAAGTTTGTATTTTAACATCAACTGAATCTGAACCCCGATATATGAAAGTTTAAATTTCCTTATTGATGCCCACTGGGACTTTTCACCAACTTTACTCCACCTTGCTTAACTTTAGTCATTTTCTACGCACCCACTAAATTTTCTGGCAGTAGGATTATGATTAATCATTGATGCTGAAATTTTTATCAAAAATTTTATTGAAGAAGTTTTGCCGCTAATTCTTTCACCGAAAATAATGAAAAAGCTGTCATTGTTAAGAATTTAATGCAGCTTTTTAACAGACAGATTATGTATATATATATATATATATATAATATTATAATATATTTATATATATATATAATTGTGTATTGTAATGTGTTCAACTACACGTTTAATTTTATTGGATAGGGACAGTAGCAATGTTGTCGGTAATAAAATAGTAAAATTATTTATTTGGTCAAATAATTATACTTAACACATTATTTTGTACATTTCTAACACTTGTGTGGTTTTAAAGAAAATGCCCCGATTTAAATAGCAAGACAAAAAACATTACTCGCCCGATACATCCATTCCATCAATCAGATCAGATCATCGATTTCAGCTGCCCATCGCTTAATCCATCGATTCTATGTCAACGTTCCATCTTGGTTCTCTCAATATTCTCTCTCTTATTTTTCCACTTATCCTCTATCTCACTTTCTACTTTTGGTTCTTTTCTCTCTAGAGACTGTTTCACATCTACTGCAATCTATTCATAATCTATTTGTTAATGTGTAGTTTATCTTGTTTATTACCGGACATCTTTATAACTAAATTGTTCTATTCTATCATCAATCTCTCTCGCTCTCTCTCTTCTCTCTCTCTCTCTCTATATAATATATATATATATATTATATATATATATTATATATATATATATAAAGTTATGTTGGTATAGCATTCTAATAGTATTCCATAAGATCTATCTACTAATGTTTTTTTGTTGTTGACTATTATCAAACGTTCTTTACAAAACTTCTTTTCCTCCAAATTGAATATATCAACTTTATCCAAGTCCATATCAGTGTATCAAAAGTATCATTAAAAGTATTTTCAAACCTGGCTTTATTAATGAAATAATTGCTGTTCTCTTCATTTTCTTTTATTCTTCTTTTTCTATTTTCTTTTTTTTTTTTTTTCTTTTCTCTATCAACACAATCACCAACAATTCTTTCTCTCTGCGTCCTAATACCTACCTACCTGCTTATCCATTTTACCTTCTATGTGTTTGTCAATAATTCTTCCTCATTATTCCTTCTATCGATTCATTCTTTGTTCTATCCGATCTATCAAACCTGTTCAGTGGTGTTCACGTCAGTATGTCTGAAGTATGTTCACATTCAAAATGATACTTCATACCTGTTGGACTGGTATTACCTGTTCTCGCTTGGGAAACAGTTTCTCGCTTTCAATGAATGCGAACATATTACACACCACGCACGCCAAACAATAATAACTTGGAACTCTCTAGCTTTCTTACGTGTATATCCATCTTCTTTACAAACCATTCTACAGTTGATTCATGTACAATTTACTGAGCTAAGTTTTCTGTCTCGCTTTTTTCGTTTTAATTTCATTAAAGTCCTCGCTTTTCCTAGTCTCTTTTTCAATAACTCCAATAAATAACGAACACACAAACACTGAACACACATATGCCCACACACCAAATGTCACTTTCTCTCTGACAATCAAATCATATATCTTATTCTGCCTAATTTTCGCTTGTATTACTGCTTGCCTTCCTATTCCTTCTTTCCATCTTTTCTTTGCGATTTTCAGGTGTGCGTGCGTATGAGTGAGAGAGGTTAAAAGGGGGGGGGAATGTTGCTTATTTCTATGCCAAAATTCTATTTGACTTTCTTCCATTTTTATTCAGTTTCCACAAAAAAAAGCATATTTTCGACGCCAGGTCTTTTTAACATCTTTTCTCTTGATTTCCCTGTGCGTTTTACCTTTTTATTTCTGAAATTTTCTTTCTCTGAAAATATTTTCTTACCTGTAGCTTTTTGAAAATTTGATTTTACTATAGAAGATTTCATTAACCTGCAAAGACAAAACAGGAACGGATATGTCGTATATGAGTGATGAATAGATGATGATAGAGATGATAGATGGTATTGATGATAAGGATAGAGAGTGAAGAGAGTATGGAAATAAGACCGAAGTGGAAGAGAATGATGCAGAACAAGGGCTACCGTCGTGTTAGGATTTGCGAGGTCAAATCACGGGTGAGGGTGGGGAGGGGATGTAGGGAGGATAACAGTGATAATCTAGTATAATAAATCATACAGCCGCGTAGAGAAGGAAAGTGATGCCAATGTCGTATATGAGTTCTGTAACATAGAACCATAGGAGTCAGAATAGTAACAAGAGGGTGAAGAAATGAGAAATGAAGAACAAACAATCTAACATCTGATACTTCGTATGTGTACTATACAATATATATAAGCAGATAAGCAGCAAGAGTAAGGCCAAGATACAAATTTGGACGATTTTTTTGGAGTGTGTTGAGAACATTAGCCTGTCACCGCATACTTCAGTATATTGAAACGCAGTGCATGTTGTACTTGTCAATATGGGCGAAGAGATCACAAAGTGAGATCAGATAATAGTATGTGCATAATAATAATGAATAATACAGTGTAGATATATGATGAATTATGATGAAGATAGGTGGTGAATATACATAAATAATATAATTAATAGAGAGGTAAGAGATAAGATTGTTAGTGGATGAGCAACTGAACTTGAAAAGAGTAACTGAATCACTTTAAAATTTACCAAGTTTGTATCTGTACTGGTTGTGAGCTAAAGCGTGGCTTTTCGTCCTTTAAAAAGAAAAAAGTAAAACTAAGGACGTAACGTGACGGGTAATTGAGCTTTTAGATATCTACTTTTTGCTTTTTTATTGCCTATATGAGGGTTTATAGCCGACGCAAGTGAGCAGGGTTGCCATGTACAGAAATGAGTTATTCAGAACCGTTTAGAATTACTGTATCCGTTGAATAGTAACCTCAGGTCGCTTAGTGCAGTCTTGGTAGCAACGGAATCGGCAAGGTTCTGGTTCGAGATTTACTGGTCCCCAGCCATACTCAGCGTATGAGTAGCACAAGATTGGTGAATCTCGATACTGGTAGCCGCGCATTAAGTGGGGACCTGAGGCGATAGGTGTATAGGTGCATCCAACCTCAACAAAAAACAATCTCTCTAGAATCTTAGCCGGCTAGCGAAAAGGGGATAGATTCTCTCGCTGTCTGGCTCAGATAGTGACAATAGGCAGAACGCCGCCAACTTGTACTTCATTACAATATTGCTTATTTTCTTTTGTTCAAATCTTGAGTTTCCCGCTGGAATCGCGCTTGAAGGTGCCACTTAATTCCTCATACTGGTCAGTCCTATTGTGAGCAACCCTTTTAGCGAGTAACAGTGTTATTTTCCTCTAAGTTTAACGGAATAACATGTGATGTAACTGTGTCATTGGCTTCGTAACCACAGAAGTTATATGATTAGGGTAAGCTAGAGACTGCATTTGCATGAATACCTTGCTTCTTTAATAGGAGATAGGAGAATAATACATAAATGAGGCAAGTGGTTACTTAAGAATAAACTTCAAAGACTAAAAACGATCATAACTTTAAGTTGTGGTATTGAGCAAAGCTCGAGGTATAAATGTCAGACCACTAAAGTTGTACCGATGGTAACACACTATTTGTAGCATCAAAATATGGGGTTTTTATCAAACGAAATGAATTATCTTTTCATACAAAATGTATCGTTATCTTCAGACCTTACCGGTACAATGCATACAGAGCTAGTATCTATTAATCGTACGTGGTAAATACCTTGGTCACAGTATATCTGATCTGGTGCTATCCAAGTGCCTATCAAGGTATCAATGCTTACTATCAAATCTATGGCTATCAACCCGTCTATCGAAGATCGATCGAGTCCCTGTGGCTTGAGTATCTATTTCTAGGGTATCACAAGTGGCTCTTCACACACACCACCACAGAGAAGGGGAGAAGAGAGAAATAGATAATACTGTCTATCTAGCATTCAGCGTTCTCATTAGAGTACCCATTAGATGTATGAGGGTACATATATAGGAAGTTCACAATATATCCATTGGATATTTTAACAGTATACTTATAAATTTAAAAGCTTAAAAGATAAGGGTCGAGTAGTAAAAATCTAAAGACAAGAACTGGGTGTGTTCACCTATTTCGTTTTCTAACTAAACTTATAAAATAATTTTCAGACTTTAAAATATTTATTGAATTAATCTTCCTGTATGTTTTATACGCCAAAAATCTCAAAGTATTAACAAAGACATATTCAAATGTGGTTAGAAAATCGGTCTCATTATTTCAGTTCAGGCATATCAATTACCAGCCTAATCTTGAATCTAGTTAAGTACTTTCAATCTAGATGTGTGTGTGTGTAGAATTGATGTAGTGTGTGGTGTGTGTTACTGTGTGTGTGTTGTGTGTGCGCCGCGCGCGCGCGCGTTTCTCATATGTTTGCTTTTAGTGAATTCAACCATTTCAACGAGTGGCTTGGGACGGCTCCTTTTTCACACCAATCAATCTGATATAATCTCTCTGTAGATCGACGCAGGAAGTTTGAGACATATCATGATTTAACCCTTTAACAATAATCAAGGGTCGATCATATATCCGTTCTGTCTTCAATATATTACATATGCATATAAGATTACCTAACAAACTCAACTTAATGAATGTAATGAAGTTTGAGCGTGACAACCTGTTAACCAATAAAACTATGCTTCAACTTAAACTGGATTCATTTTTGTATTTATTGGGAAAATACCTAACTTTATTGCCCCTATCCCCCCAGTGACTTGTACTTAAAGATGTGTCAACTCCTGTAAGTAGTGCGCGCAACATTCAAGTAATGTAATTTGTATGTCACACAACACGGAGAAACACGTACCTACTTCGCAAACACACACTAGAATATCACAGCACTCACAGTCCTAGAGCATATACCTAGTAGTATATAGTATACCTATATAATATAGTATATATTTATATTTATATATTATTTAACGCATCCCTACAGATACCTTATTTCGTATTCCTATAGGTTAACCATAGTTGCTCTTTTTATAATTCATCTTTTAAGTGTCATTATATTGAATATTATCTTGTACTAACTTCATTTTAACAATTAGCAACGTGATATAGATATTGATAGATACCTAGTCAGTTAACATTATATATGGTTCACACAATTCAGTGTTTGCCCTTAAAATCTGACACTTCAACAAAGTCCAGCATTTAATAGGATCCACCTCCAAAAGTTAGCCATCTGGAGCACACCCACACAACACACACACGCACCACTCTGCATCAGACTTATACTCGATCCATTGTATAATGTACATCACTGACGCAGGCGCGAAATCATAAATAGCATATGCTAATGATTGATTGTGTACCATCAGGTCAACTAGTCCTCCTGGTTGGTTCCCTTCTACTCGCAATACAAAATGCCCAGCACTCCATGTCAATTCTATAATAACTTCTTTCTTGTTCAGCCCTGTCGACCTTCTTCACATCAACAAAACACATGTTGTACTTTAGCTTATTGATTCAAAATCCACGATCCCTAATCACCCCTCTGCTTTCTTCTCTCCTCTCTCTCCCTCTCTGTCCTCTTTCTCGTCCACAAGCACACACAACACAACACAAAACACACAACACACGACCACAACACACTTATAGATTAGTATATATATATATATATATTAAGGAATAGTGATATAGTAATAGGAACGGCAGTATACGCCTATAAAGTAGTATGATTAGTGGATCACTCACTATCAAGCGGGAGGCGGAGCGGGAAGTGCGTCATTGGGAGTGCGAGGGTGTGATGCGTCGGGAGCGTGAGCGTGGGGAGGAAGCCGCGCGGCAGGCGGGCGGGCGGCGTCCGCCGCGCGCGGCGCCGCGCCCCGTGGCGGCGGTATCCCTTTAATTTTCTTTTTTTTCCATCTTTCCAGTATTGATTTCCTGTCGAAGCAGTTTCCTGGTAATTCTCCACCTTCATTTTTTTTGTATCGTAATCATTTCCCTCCTTTTCCATGCTTGAAAAAATTAAAAAAAGTATCATTCCTCCTTCTTTGACAGTTCCCCAACCCCCATTTCTCTCTCTCTCTCTCTCTCTCTCTCTCTCTCTCTCTACTCGCTCTCTCTCTCTCTCTCCTCTCTCTCTCTCCTCTCCTCTGCACACACACACACACTCAGCACATTACACTCACACACACATATATATATAATATATATATATATATATATATATATATATATATCATGTTGACTTTATTAATTCCTTACATTAGTGATGTATCTTTTCTGCCCTAAGAAAAACAACAATTGAACACACGCACGAACAAACAAATGTACACATAAATTGTCGGTTAACTTGTATCATAATATGTCGCCTCATACACACTTCGATATTTAAAACAAATCAATAGTTGTGAGCTTAGCATAGAAATTTGGTGAATTTCTATTTGAAACTTTCAATGTTCGATTTATTCCTGATTAATGGCGAGAATGTTGAATGAAGGGCGGATCTCGATCAAAGATTCAAGGGGGATGATTATTAGAAAAAAAGTATTAATTGTGTAAATAGTAAAATGTGCGAAAATGTCAATTATACATTAACTGCCTCGGCTCTGCGTATTTGTACTATATATGCAAATATAACAAGAATATAAGGTATACGAATATATCACTTTGAAATATATATCCTGTGTCAGAAATACTTACGAGATTAAGTAGATGAACGTTCTTATAGTAAAACTAGGCACACATAGAGATCCGACAAAAATGTCAATTTATTAACGGACGGAACAGCCAGTTCCTTCTATTGCGAGTTATGTGTCTGGGCTCGCGCGTCCAATCATCTCCTTCTTTCGTCTCTCTCTCTCGTTCTCTCTTCTCTCTCTCTCTCTCTTCTTTGTGCTTCTTCTCTCTCTCTCCCGGATCTAATTCTCTCTCTGCCCTGCCTCCCTAAACTCTCTCTCTAGTATATACCGTGAGTGAGGTATACATATATCATACAGAGACAGGAAATATATAAATATATATAACCAATCCTAATCTATCATCTATGCCTTAAATATATACAAAAATTTGAAATAGATTGATCAACCAAAATGTCTAATAGGAATAAATGGAATGAATGTTTATGAGTATATATATAGATATGTGTGTGTGTGTGTGTGTGTGGTGCTAGTGGGTGGGTGGGTGGCGCATGGACTGTTGTGATTGCCTAATGGCGGTGATATTGTAGTATAATTAATTATACCCATAGTGCGCTTCAGTTCAGGAATAAAACATCTAATAATATGCTCCCTCCTCTCACCTGGTTGTCAGAACATATGGATATAATAGTTAATATGTATATATATATATATATATATATATATACATAAGATATATTATGATTGATATGATATTATATAGGAAGAAGAGAGAGGTGGTGAGAGAAAAATATGACGGTATGAAATGAGATGAAGATTAATCGAGAGAAGGAATAATTATGACGTATAAGATTCAATTCTAAGTGTATTCATTCTGACCCAGAATTAATTTGGATCAGATGCCCTACCTGCGCTCATCATCTACCCATTATGTCGTTTTTCTGCTACTGAGTATCAATGTCAACGTGCGTTACGTGTTCTTTCATTTCTCTGCGTCTCTTCTCTGTCTTCTGCACTCATTCTTTCTCTTCTTTCTTTTCTCTCTCTCACTCATTCCTCTCTCTTCTGATATATATATACCTAGTGTATATATAGTGAGTAAGAAAGGTGGAATGTAACAACATCTATATATATATATACATTGCATACATGTATCGATCATTATGTTAGTCGTATCTATCGTATCGTCATCTCGGTCTTACTCGTACTATATAGTATATATATATATTATATATATATTATATATTGTGTGGAGGAGTGTGCTGTGTGTGTGTGCGTATAAATAGTTATATGTACATAATATAATTATAAGTATAACAGTTGGTTCAACACCTCATCTAATTAGATATTTATATCTCAAGTTTAGGGATGCCTGGGACATGGAGTCTGGAATGACATATTCCTCGCCAATGTAGCGAGTTTGGTTGGGTCAGAAGGATCACACTAGGATGAGGAAACTGTGCATAACCAAAGGTGTCGTTGACTCCACGTCCATTGCTACCATCTCCCAAGTCGGGGCGGGTAGAGGCATTCGCGTAGAAGCCACAGGTTCACTAGTACGATACCAGTCCCTCACCATACTCAGTCGATGTATGTGAGTGGACACGGGGATCTGTGCGAGGTCGGTAAAGTAATAAGTTGATGGTAGGCTGTGTGCGCTACCAGTCGGCAGACGCAAAATTAATCTCCTTGGTCTGGGAGTACTAGGGTGAAAAGGGATATACCTTCCCTCGCTACTGGGCTGATACCGTCTTTAGTCCACCCATAACTTACTTTTTACTGAAGTTATTATTAGTATATATATATAGTAATATATTGGGGGGTATATATTATGGGGTATTATATAGGGTATGGCAGTAGGCTAGTAGTGGTATATATATATATAGAGAGAGAGAGAGAGAAGAGAGAGAGAGAGAAAGAATACTCCGTTTTTGGGTCATGTTCATTTTCTATCTGTCTCTGTCGAGATGCTCTCTCTCTCTTCTCTCTCTCTCTCTCTCTCTCTCTCTCTCTCTCTCTCTCTCTCTCTCTCTTTGTTTATTCTATTATAAATATATATATAATATTATATATATAGAATATATATATGAGGAGAAGAGAGAGAGAGAGAGGAGGAAGGGAGAAAATGAGAGAAAGAGAGAAAAGGGAGAGAGATATATAGTGAAAATAGACGAGAGAAGACAACAGTGTTTCGTCTGGGGTAAA
Source organism: Doryteuthis pealeii (assembly GCA_023376005.1). Classification (NCBI taxonomy): domain Eukaryota; kingdom Metazoa; phylum Mollusca; class Cephalopoda; order Myopsida; family Loliginidae; genus Doryteuthis; species Doryteuthis pealeii. The sequence goes on from CM042148.1 coordinate 6,990,077, forward strand.
GTCACCATCCGTATAAATTGTATAATAAAATTAAACAAATCTGTTGTAAATAAAACTTCCCTCACTTGATAGAAACCTTTGTCAAGAAACAAAAAGAAAACACGTGCAGGTTTTCAATGACTCATAGTTTATAATTATAGGATCATCATATTTTTTTTCAAACGTATTTGAGCTGGCCAATTTAAGTAACTTCATTCAATTTAATATTTACTTTCATGGCCATCTTCTTATTATTCATCAAACTTTTTTGCGACGTTCCATTAGCCAAAAAAGCGATTCTCTAATTTGTATAAAATGAACAATAGTTCTTCAACATTCTTGTTAAGCTTTGGTTGACAGTAATACCACAATGAGTATATCATGTGAGAAGTCTATTTAATATTTGTATTATTGCAATGTATAATAATTTAACATAACTTTTCTTGTTGAGTTGGCAAAAAAGTCTGTTTCTGTTCGATCATTATACGTTCGCCCCCGTGACAAAAATACATTCTCATATGACTCAATTCTTTTACATCAACTCATACTCGTATATAAGCGCTAAAGCACCTTTTATTGCATCAGGTAAAACACCACACACACACACACATACACACACACGCACGCATACATACATACATGACATACATAATACATACGCAAACGTACATGCAAAGTACATCTTGAAGTGTTGTTTTTTTTGTTTTTTGTTGTTTTTTTTCTTCCAATAAACGATAGTAAATTCATTAGATAATTTACACGCATCTACTGACCTAATCTTTACAGAAATTTCTTAGAAGAAATAGAAACAGTGTGCATTTACTTTTCACACACAGATAGATAGATAGATAGATAGATAGATAGATACAAGATTATTAGCAAATAGAGGGAACTGGAAGAAATGACAACTATGTTATTAAGTGGAGTAAGTCTATCTATATTGAAATCGGCGTTTGAAATACATGCTTTTTCAATACCGATCACTTTTGCCAACTGCAAAAACGCAACTACTCCAAGTCACTGAACAGACTCTACATGTCTATGCTTGCGGTAGTTCTTTTTAAGAATATATTTCTTATGGAAAATGTGTGAGTGTGTGTGCACGTGCGGTGTGAGAGAGATGTGTCCGTGTGAAGTATATATGTGTGTGTGTGTGTGTGTGTGGTGTGTGTGTGTGTGTGTGGTGTGTGTGTGTGTGTGCCATAGATACACCTTTCTCAATGTGCTACATCAAAATGAATATGATTTCCTGGTTGGGTATATATCAGACACTAAATAATGGAATTGGTTTCCTTTGCGTTTTGAAAATATCACACAGAGAAAGTTATTACCAAAGAAATAAAGGAACATTAAGATATACAATAAGGTATATCAGATGAAAAAAAAATTAAAAAACATCTTCAACCCAGTTCTACACACTACTGTTTTAGATAATTTAAATAATTAACAAAAAAAACTTTTCCCAGATTTTGAGGATTCTCTACGTATTCCTGGCTTGTGTATTTCTTTCCCATGAGGTTTTTTTGGTTTTAAATTATATTTCTACTTATTTTTATTTTTTATATTTTCATTCCTCTCATTCCCACTTACATTCATTGTATTCCTGCTAGGTTTAGTGGGGAAATTGTTGTTTGCAGTAATGTGCGTTGGAGAGTCCTCGATTCGTTTTAAATTGCTTCTTAAAGCACGACACTTTGGTTGGTGATTAATCTTTGCATTCCACCCTCGAAAAAATGATATCTTTCCTATTAGGAATATTTTTTCTTGTTTCCTATCTTTCTCCCGTTCCCTGCTTTTCATTTTGCTTTCTTTAAGTAACCAGTTATTCTTTCCTCCCCACTTTTTGAAGCGTTTCTTTTGTTGTTAATATTTCCTCTTCCCCAATCCGAAAATGTATAATCAAAGTCCTCTTTTTTCATTCACACACTCACACACAAACACACAACACACACACACACACACACACACACACACACCACACACATACACTGTCTATTTCTGTCTCTGTCTCTGTTCTCTGTCTCTGTCTCTCTCTCTCACACACACCACACACACACACGTACACTCACACATACACACATCTTTCTTTTTCTTTCTCAATTTCTCTCTCTCTCTCTCTCTCTCTCTCTCTCTCTCTCTCTCTCTCTCTCTCTCTCTCTCTCTCTCTCTCTCTCTGTGTGTGTTCTGTATCTCTTTCCCCCAACCTCCTCTGTATGTCGATCTCTGGATCTTTTCTGGGTGTATCTCTCTCTCTCTCTCTTTCTCCCTCCCTGCCCCTCTCTCTCTCCCTCCCTGCCCCCTCTCTCTCTCTCTCTCTCTCTCTCTCTCTCTCTCTCTCTCTCTCAGTATCTTTTATATGTCTCCTATGCTCGATCTTTTCCTCTCCCCTTTCCTTTTTCTGTCTCTTCTCATACACGCATATATATACACGTATCGTCATTTCTTCACATCACCCAATGTCAATTACTTGGCCACTGTAGTTGCCTCTTTCTCTTTTTGAATGGAAAGCGCACTTCTAATATCTTGGGGCTCTGAAATACCTGTCAGAGACCAAACATGTGAGAGATCACTTATATTGTTGAGGGATATCTCCTACAGTCGTGGGGTTCAGCGAACGCTAATGCTGAGTCGTTTTCTCTCTTTTCTCATAACTTCTAAATCTCTCTCTCTCTCTCTCTCTCTCTCTCTCTCTCTCTCTCTCTCTCTCTCTCTCTCTCTCTCTCGGGGGATATCCACGCACATCACACCAGTTACATTCTCCTCTCTCTCTCTCTCTCTCTCTCTCTCTCTCTCTCTCTCTCTCTCTCTCTCTCTCTCGTCTCATTGCGTGTGTGTACTTCACTCTGTGTGAGATACACCTCTATCTTTTTCTCCCAGTTGTGAGAGAATATGTTATTTATATGAAGAATAAGGAATGTTTTCTGATTTTGGTGGTGTGAATGAGTAGAGTAGAGGGCTTAAAAAGTTCTTTTAGTGTAATACGTGGTATCTATTTTTATATAATTTGTTTGATACATTAATTTATATCTAATTTAAGTCGTTTAAAATCAACAAAT
>CM042148.1:7000611-7025611 GCA_023376005.1 Doryteuthis pealeii
CTCCAGCTATATTACGTAATATCTATAAATAAGAATTTCTTGCAGGCCGATTCTTATAAAATTGTTTGTTTTGTTTTTCTTCGGCCGAAATTAAATTTCCATAAAGTCCTAAATATATTAAAAAAATATTTTTACATTAAAAAAAACTAAGTTTTTCTTGGTTTTTTTTGGGGGGGGAGGGGGATAATAAAAAATTGCTTATTTTAAACATCGCCGTGGTATTTTATCTTTGAATTGATGTGGAGTTTGTTGCATCACTGGCAGGTGTGTTGTCCATCTGACAGTGTATTTACGTTTCATAAGTCACAAATCAATTTTTCTGGACAATTTGGGATGAAGTGTACAGTATACTCGGTTCACCAATATGACCTATAGTTTTGCAGTTAAATGGACAAAAATCATAAGTAAATTCCGTAACAAATAATCACATTTTTTAAGGTCGAACATTAAGTAATTCCTATATTCTAATTTAAAAAATCATATTATTTACAATTTCGAATAGAAATGCATCTACTTATGTACATTGAGTTATAGTGAAATCTTTCATTTTCAACAACTTTATAAAATAATGTATCTTAAAAATATTTAGCTTCTACTTTACTTATCTTCTCTACTTGAATTTATTTAACAATTACACTGTTTAAGTGTTACAATTTTTTTTATCTGTGGATAAGGCAACATAAAATTGTAGATAGCTGAATACTGGTAGTAGAAAATATATTCAACTATGTCACCAGCTTAGTGTTTCACAAAATGATATGGGGCTTTTTCCTCGGAACGGAATCGTTAGCGGATCCATGAGTAGCAAATTATTTTTCAACAGAGTATAACAAAATAGTAATATACCAAATGTCTTATACAAATTCGTAAGTTGATACAAATGAACCAGGAACTTTTGGCATTATTTGATCAGTAGCAACTCATTTAAAATATATTGAATGAATATAACATTATGAATTAAAACTGAGGAAATATATTGTTTATTCCCCGATTTGAATTTCTGTTCCATTTAAGAATATAAAACCCTCTCAAAATGTTTCTCACAAATATTCTTTTTTAAAACTGCTGATGCAGAGAGATTTCTGTAAGTCTAAAAGAGACTTTAGATATAATCGTTTTTATCCCTCTCCACATTTTTAAACAATATTGACAGTTCATAAAATTGTAATGAATTCTTTGCAATATAAGAATAGAAATGTTGAATATATGCGCGATATCTTTTATTAAATACACATATAAAGATCAAACGGTAGTTTTGAAATCCAATTCTAATCAGCGCAGCCTTTAATATATTCATTTAAAATTAAATAAAGATATAAATTGATTTTTGAAAAAAAAAATCAAGGCTTGTGCGTTTAGTTTAACAAATAGATTGAATCTTTCTTTAGTAACGACTACAATTTTTGTAACGCTTAAGAAAAAGAAACTCTTTTTTGTTAACACGGCCGCAATGGTAAATTAATATTTTATTATGTATTTTCATACAACCTTTTCCAAATGATATCATATAAAGGCTACATTTTTGTAAATTGTATATAAAATAAAAAGATACAGAATTTTTTAAAGCTTTATATTAGATCAACAATTTAAAAAAACCTAGAAGAAAGAAAAGAAGGAAATTAATTTACCTAATAATTTTAATTCTAGTAAAAATGCATATTTTTGGCGTAAAACCTGGGTGTAATTTTTGATAATACTGATTGATAATGTAATAATTATGTCCTTAATTCTCTTCACAAATGATTCTATTTATAAGAAGAGGAAAAATTGCCCGCTGGACATAATAATGCCTTGAGAAGTGGGTTCGCTTCAAACCTTCTTCATTACTGCAGGAAGTGGTGTCTCCGATTTTCTACGGTGTAAATTCCTACGTTGTCTTCTATAATACTTATGGATAGACAAATAAATACACGCGCACGTGCACACACACATACACACATACACACACACACACACACACACACACACACATATATATATATATATATATGTGTGTGTGTGTGTGTGTGTGTGTGTGTGTAAACTGAGTTCAAAATCTGACTTTATATACACTCTATACTAATGCAATTGAGAAAGACATAAATCTACTTCTCTTTTTCCTATTACTATATATCATGATGATGTCTCATCACTAGCATGCCACACTGTTGGATAAAGAAGATGGATAAGTAAACACTTGGATAAACTAGCCATCTATAATGACTTTATCTTCCATAACGTGTGCAAATTTGCTGTCCTGTTGAAATATTAACAGATACTGTCATTCATATTAGTGTATGAATAATTCTTGATAGATAACTAGTTAGGCGCAGAGTTAAAAAATATTTGTATTATGGGTAATGTGCATTTTACAAGCACATGCATTTATCAACTTTCATGGGACGGTATATAGATTATGTTGTACCAGTTTTCCACATGAGGGGGTGTTGCCGGTCTGTCTGTCCGTTTTCCTTGAAAATCTGCCTTCAGCATTTTAGCCAGAGTTCGAACTAAATAGTGCTCCAAGTGATGAAATCAAAGATGTCATTATTTTATATTCACAACATAAGTTCATAGATGAAAGATTGACATATATATCGCTAACACGGGAGAGGGAGGGGAGAGGGATATATATATATATATATATATATATATATATATATATATATATATATATATATATATATATATATATATATATATAATAATCTACAATTATATATATATATATATATATATATATATATATATATATATATTATATATTATATCATAGGTACATTGTAATAGGAAGATTCGCTGGTCCCATCGCAAAATGTAACAAAAGCTGACTTGTTTACTATTTTTGTTCCTTGCAAGAAATCATATGTTTGTTTACTTGTCAACATTTCTATCGACCACTTCATCTATATTACACTATTTTCTATTAGTCAACTCCTCTATTCACTCACGTCGTACGCATCTATTCATCTCTCGACCTCCGTCTACTCAGTAATCGATTTCCCGTTCATTATTCTTTGTAGCCTGCTATTGTATCTATACAGCGCCGCGCACAACATACGCTAACCCGTTCGCATCGACGTTTCCTCTTTGATAACCAGCACTGCTTTCGCACGACATTCGAGCCGGCAAAGAGCCTTTCCTGTTTAGGGTGTTAACATAAAAGACAAGGCGCATGGACCTGCTTGGTGTCTGAGGTAGTTGCGTATTTTCCATTCGCGTCAGCAGTCGGTGTTCAAGTCCGGTTAAAAGCTAAATGATCATTCAGCTTCTCCCCATTTGTAAAATTCGCGCAACTCAATCTTATTTTCCTCTTGGCCTGACTAAGCCAAGCTGAGATAATATCTCTTAAGATTATATAATTGTCCTCATAATCACTTTGTTTTTCTCTTTACCTCTCCCTTACTCTATATATATATATATATATATATAATATATATATACACTCACACACACACACACGCATATATACACACACATACACACACACACACTCATATATATATATATATATATATATATATATATATATATATATATATATATAAACCTGATAGGGTTGCCTTATAGATAGATAGATATTATGTTAATCAAATCAAGGCTATTTGAGGACTGAACTTTTTTAACTAGCGCAGAAATCTATCACGCAAACATCTACACATAGCTAGATACGTAGATATGTAAGTTATGAATTATATATGTACTTACATACGAGTAAATAAAGGTGCCTCAACGCACCGCTGTCAAGACAATCTCGCAAATCATTATTACTGTGGTGAGTTCTAAGCTAAAAAAAAAAAAAAAATAAATAAAAAAAACTATCCATACGGATAGACCGATAGATATTACATATTCTAAAGTTTACATATGTGCTTACAACCATGAGGAAATAAGATTTTTCAAGCGCCTAGAATCTGCCTTTTAGAACCTTAGAAATCATAGTTTATTCTTAATCTCGATTACTGACTACAGGTGCTGAATGCCGCCTCTCAACCACCTCACCAACCGAACAAACTCAGAGACATATGTATATAATACGTACAGATGGACAGGACAACCAATACAGTTTTAAGTAACAATATTCAATTGAATACACACACACACACGCACACACAATAACACTAACACTAACACACAAACACAATCAGGGCATTGACCGCGTTTTTTAGAAAAGAATTGTTAGATTTACCTCACAGATTCTTGTTATGTATATATATATATATATATTATATATATATATATATATATATATATATATATATATACAAAAATTGTAATAGGTATCTTTTAATGAAAGTTATCTGTAAGCTAATAGATACTTTTTTTAATTAATTACTTGAACTTCTTAAAGGATAGAACATTTAGATTTCGTGAACGAACATAAATTAATTAGTTTTATCTACCTTTTTCAATAATTCTCATTTGAGGTTTGTATAATTGATTAAAGATAAACATTGTTAAAACAAAGTTGTCATTATTGTAGTGTGTGTTTGTGTGTGTGTGTGTGTGTGTGTGTGTGTGTTTCTCACACCTCTGGCAACACGATAATTTTCGTAGGATCTCTCTGAAATTGATACAATTATAATTACAATCACTTAAACATAGATAGATAGATAGATAGATAGATAGATAGATAGAGAGAGAGAGAGAGAGAGAGAGAGAGAGAGAGATCTTCTATACAGACTATCTATTTATCTGTTTTTGTTATGTGCTAACAATTGTTACACACATCATCTTGGTACATAACATAGAGATAATCATAACAAATTGTCCGTGCCCTTAAGAAAGTCACGAAATCGTCTACATTACGCAAAGAGTAAAGCTAATAATAACTCACAACACAAACAAATTACTTATAGACATATTTTTCGAAAATGAGAATTAAATTTTAGACTTCTGATGAGTCTTGAGAATTATTAATATCTTCAATCATAATGCCAGACGTGTGGGTGACGGTAAAAAAGAGGGGACTGTAGTCGAGGATCTTGTTGGGAGGTATCACGTTTCTCTGAACATGGTTCACGCGTCAACGGCTTGATAAGGGCGGTGGAGGTTGCTCGAAGCAGCCGCGGGCATCATTTAGTAGACTTTTTTTTTACCTATTTATCGTAATATCTTGGTTTGTGTGAGGTCCACAATATCCGCTTTTGTCATTATAGGGTGTGTGTGTGTGTGGTGTGTGTGTGTGTGTGTGTGTGTGTGTGTGTGTGTGTGTTTGTTTGCGTGTATTGCGCGTGAATGTACGTGTGCGAGTGTGTATGCATGTCTGTAGCGTATATGCATGTTAACACAAAATTTTCAAGTATATATATATATATATATAGAGAGAGAGAGAGAGAGAGAGATAGATAGATAGATAGATAGATAGATAGATAGATAGATATAACTGTGGTAGTAGGCAGTTTAAAAACTTTCCAAAGTCTCTGTTTGTGTAGTCTGAATACGATTATTTTCGACCACATTCGGTAATTTTCGAAACCACAATTACGGCACCACATACGCCAAAATGAAAATCCTTGTCTGTCACTCATAATTAAAAAAAAGTTACAAGAGTATCTGCTCTCTCTCTCTCTCTCTCTTCTCTCTCTCTCTCTCTCTCTCTCTCTATCTCTCTCTATATATATATATATATGTATATATATGTGTGTGTGTGTGTGTGTGTGTGTGTGTGTGTGTGTGTGTGTAATGACCCATTTACATTAATTTATAGTTATATCTATCATTATATCTACGGATTTCTTTTTGACTTTTTAAGTAATTTTGAAACAGCAATAAATAAGTAACTCCAATAGACAAAGTTAAATTAATAGTACGTCTTTCTCAGATAAAGGGGTTCTTTTCATCAGAATTATGCTCATTCTTTTTTAAATATCTGGTTGATTTATTACGAATGGTCATACTGAAATAATCTACTTAGTTAACTCGTTAACTAGAATTAGCAGTTAGCTAGACAGATTTTCAGAGAAATGCCTCATTAGTTACTTTACGACTCCACCTGAACGGGTTAAAATATGAAAAAAAAATAGGGTCACTATCGTTTTCAGTTCGACGTTCACTTACCCCCAATCACATACGTGTAGATAGATAGATAGATAGATAGATAGATAGATATGAACAAGTATAGATAAATATATCTCAGATGGAAAAGTATCAGTCGAAATACTTGTTTTGATTTTTGAAAGTTTAATTTCAAAATTATTTCGGTAAATGTGGGGTACTTTTTCTAGTATACCTTAATTAAAAGCCCTTACAAAAATTAAGCTTCACGAGAGAGCTTAAATTTTTAGTAGCAAAGGCATCATCCCTCCACCCACTAACGATGTATGAAAGGAAAATATTATTTCCTTTAATCTCAATACTAATTAATATTTGCTTGTTTGTTGTTGTTCTTTTTTGGTGTGTGTGTGTGTGTGTGTGTGTGTGTGTGTGTGTGTGTGTGTGTGTGTAGGTGGGTGGTTGGCTGTGGGTGTGTTGAATTCCGCATGTCTTTGAATAGCCGAACCGTCTCCTTTTGGTCACACTCAAAACATATACACATCCTTTGTGTGAGTACTTACTCATCTTATGACCAGTGAAATAACATTGAATCTTATTTACTAATATTTCAACAATGTTTTCCTGCTTCTATTTCTTTCTTCCTTCCTCCCAATTTTAATAACATCTACTTGCCCACGCTAGTCATTGTTTTGTGTTATATTCTTGATGATTGTTATTTTATGGAATTCGTTCTGCTGATACTAATTCCAAAGGCGTTGAATTTCTATGGGAATTCACTTATGATGGATGAAAGCTTCATATCTGGAGTTCAATATTTGACTATGAACTTCCTGTTTGTTTCCGTTAAAGCCGCAAGTCTATAATCAACAAACAAAATAAAAGACAAAATGTATTTGTTTGTTTACGTAATAATAGTTATAAACTCATCGCAACAATTTGACTTTTACTTAATTGTACTTTAAGTAAGACATATACAAAAAAGTAATCAATCAAACCGTCCACATCTTAAGAGTAACCAAGTCTTTTTACGGGACGATATTTTCTGATATAAACTATGAATATTGCTTTACAGTTTTCAAAAGAAAAATATTTAGATGTACATTGTACAATCAAACTAGATGGAAGAAAAAATATCAATTTCAATGGTTTAAAAAGTACTATTTTAAGAATATTTTTAAAAATACTGTTAATTTTGTTTTGTTTTTATGTGTTTTCTTTTTCTTTTTGTTCGTTTTTGTTGTTTGTTTTTTTTTTTTTTTTTTTTTTTTCAACTACCTTATTTAAAGATGTATGCTATCCTATAACCTACCCCGAGGGTAAATTAGTTACTTTTATTACCGACGTCTAAGCTAAGCAAATATAAAATAAAGAATGGAGTATCCTTATGTTCGCTGGTCTTTCAACAAATCAACCTCACCCACCCAGTGACGCTGTGAGTGGTAAACTATCGTCTCACAAGTAGCTATCGAATAGACTGATTTATAAAAATGATTACTTAAGACATTTTTAATGTGAAATATGAACGTCTTTAGTATTTACAGAATATATCGTTTCAGAGCACAGAATTTTAATTCGTTTTTTCTTTGAGTGTGTGTGTGTGAGGGAGAGAGGGGGGGACGTATATGCACGCACGTGCTCTGGTTATTTTCTTTAACAAATCTCTACTAAACCACAGAATCAGAATATAAAATTCACCACCATGGTAGGAGTGGCGAGTGGGGAGAGTTATTAAAATTAACGCCAGAAATTACTTTCGTCAATATTCGATAACTCTGTATATTTATTTTTTAGCTAGCTATATACATGTGTGTGTGTGTGTGTGTGTGTGTGTGTGTGTGTGTGTGTGTGCAAGTGTATGTGTGTGCAAGTGTGTGTGAGTTTGTCTATATGTGTACTTATATGTATGAGAGCATGTGTACATTATGTGTATTTATATGTGTGTATTAAATGATATATAAATGAAACTGATATCCCGACGCTGTACACACACACACACACACACACACACACACATACATACACACACAGATATATATATATATATATATATATATATATATATATATATATATATATATATATATATGCGTGTGGGTGGGAGCATATCTAAGTTATGATAGACCATATATATCGAAGTTAGAATAGCGTAGGTATATAGTCAACGATGCTTGCTAACTCTTGCATATTTATTTAATATAGCAAACTATATTATCAATATATATATATATATATATATATATATATATATATATATACACACACACACACACACACACACACACACACACACACACATATATATATATATATATATATATATATATATATATATATATATATATATAAAGTAAAAGAACGTTAAAACAGCCTGAGGCCTGTGTACCAGACAAAGCAAAGATTAGTAAATAATAATAAGTAAAAGTATATAAATGTAAATTCTGTAAATTATCTACATTAATCTACTTAAGACTAAGCCAAGTTCAGCTAAAGATTATATTTTTGATGCCATCTATTAAAATCTCTGTGAATGACCTGTGAAATAAGACTGCAATCAATCATTTACAAATTAACTTCTTTTTTAATTCATTCAAGCATGTGTGGACGAATAAAAAGTACTCATTTGTACCAAATAATTTATCTTGGGGTTACAGAGAACAGAGCCGGAAAATTAAACTATAAAAAGAAAAAGAAAGTGTTTAAAAATGCGGAAATACCATGCAACATATGGAGAAAACACTAGCATATAACATTCTTTTCCTGTACCATGAGATAGATAGATAGATAGATAGATAGATAGATAGATAGATAGATTAAACCTAGTACAAGGTCACACATACACATACATGTAAGTGTATGTAAGTATTATTCATATATCAATATATATAAATGGAAATGGGAGAGAAGACACGCCTCTTAAACTATCCTCGTTTGACCTTCTTTGAACCGAAGTTTTCTGACCTTAGAAAATATGCAAAGTTACATAGTTACCGATGCCAGACATAACCACGATCTTCATTGCTTAACTTTAGAGTGATTAGATAAGCAGACAGATTCTTGTTCCTTGAAAGATAAATAAAACTCTGTTGATAGAAATAGGGTCGGCTCGTAGAAAGTAGGTAGATGGATAAATACCAGGATGGCCAGTACACGCACGTGTTAGAAGATGAATCGGCAGATTTCTACGACATCTGCTCTTTGACTAACCTCGGCTATCGGTTAAATCGTTGCTTAGCTTACTCATAAGAATCGTCTTATACAGATTATCTTTACGGGGTTTTGTTTTCTAATACTGTTGTTATTTATTTTTCATAACTTGATAAATTGAAACCGAGTCCAACTGACTGTTTTCATAATGCAACCTTATCCCAACTGCAAAGTCAGCCCGCAGCGCACCCAGCCTCTCGTGGCGATCACTTTAACAGGCTGTCGGATTGCCTTTTCTTTGCCCATTTCGTCAACATTGCGCCTGAACGCGCGGACGCACGCACACGTACCACACACATGCATACAAACAGACACATACACATACACACACACGTGTGTGTGCGCACGCACTTTCTGCACCCATGCGCGCCATAGCATCACAAACGCGGCCACTAGGGCGTACACATACGTGCGTAATAAGTTTATAATTGATGTGAGCCATATATACCATTAATTTTATGGCCACAAGTCAAGAGAAATTCACTTCCTGACGACACGACAAAAAACATTTAGAATAAAAACATCGTAATTCTATCCAGTTGACTATCTTTTATTTAGTAACCTTTTTATGTTAGTTTATATATACTTGTATGTGTGTATGTATGAACGTCTGTTAATGTACAGCTCCTGTTGCATACATATTTTACGTATAGATATGTATGCGTATGTAAGTAAATAAATTATATTTAATGGGCCCATAATGCTACTAGTATTTAGATACACTGCTGAACTAAAATATTAGGACCAACATGTGGCAAGAATTACACTTACTGTCTCGTAACAACTGGACGTGTCAGGACCAGAGTTATAAAATCGCGTAAGCCAGTATCGGGTACTTAATTTGTATGTGTTGAATGTCACAGTTATGGAAAAGAAGATTTGAGTGACTTTTATAAAAGCCAAATTATTAAAGCCAAACGACGAGATCAGTTACGGTGAGTACCTACCAGCAGCAGTTCGGGTGGGGGAGGGTTGATACAAACTGTCGACAAGGTATTGACTAGCTACGATTTATCGACGCGAAAAGTGAAAGCACATATTGCAGATAGCTTTAACAGATGAAGTTCGGGATGCGTTGCAACACGCAGTACATCAACCCTTGTTGCGTATTACTCTTAAAGAACTGTACGCCCCATTATAACCAATTTCCATAAACTGACACAGATTTTGAAAAGTTGTCTGTATCTAAAAGTAGTAGACAATGACTTTTAGAATAAGTTTCCTAATTATGTACCTTTCGTGCGTTTCTCTGAATTTGATATGCACACATTTCTATTTCCATTTCTTTCTGATATACGTGTAACAAAATTTTAGTTTCATGAATTCTCAGCTAACGGACAAAAATCCTCTCGAGCATTTTACTCGATCCATCTCATGATATGAACCACACGACAGTTTCAACACGACTTCCATAATTAGACATGTCTTCGTTTTCATAATTTACTTTTTAGCTAGCGATATTAAACTTTCTGATGCACATGGTTGCATATGTGAAGCTCATAGAGACTATTATGGATACTTATGGAAGAAGTTAATCTTTTATGAACATAAGTTATTACGTTCTGGTGTGTGTGTGTGTGTGTGTGTGTGTGTGTGTGTGTGTGTGCGTTTTTAAGAAAGGAGATGAAAAATGCCTTCTAAACCAGAAATTACATTCTGCTTTATTCATTTTAGCACTCCTAGTCTTTAAATTTGCAGAAGTGATGGTTGAACGGAATCAAAACACATTTATGTTTAAGAATGAATTATTTTTGGCGTGTGCATAAAAAGTAAATGAAAGTATCCATGAGATAGGACTTACGTTAGTTCTTCTTCTTCTTCTTCTTCTTCTTCTTCTTCTTCTTCTTCTTCTTCTTCTTCTCTCTCTCTCTCTCTCTCTCTCTCTCTCTCTCTCTCTCTCTCTCTCTCGCACCCATTCACTTCCCAAAGTACACGAAATCTCTGCCTTTCTTTTCTGTTTACTTGTGTGTATCATTTAAACAAACATTTAATACTCTTTTTCAACATATCATCATATTTACTTTATATTATGAAAGTGTCTGATTAACTTTCAGGTAAAAAGCATAATTGCTTTTAATTAACACTGATAAACATTTTATCATTCTGTATATATTTACGTCTATTTCCCCAACCCACCCCTCTCTCTCTCTCTCTCTCTCTCTCTCTCTCTCTCTCTCTCTCTCTCTCTCTCTCTCTCTCTCTCTCTCTCTCTCTCTCTCTCCTCTCTGTGTATGTGTGTGTGTACATATGTATGAATACATGCACGTGCCCTATTCTTTCTATTGACGCACCGCTTCTGACGCCACTATGCCCGGGCCCTGCTGTTCAATCCTGGAGAGGAACTCAATGAAAGGTCGGTGTTACACCAAGAGCTAAGCTAAGAGTCAGTCATACACAAACACATTTTCTCCTATGTCTATCCACTCATGCGTTTTTAACAAACCATCTGTGTTTGCTTCATCGATATTTTCCTGGGAATTTTTTTAATGATTAAATTGTAAAACACGATTTTCCCTCATCGTGTTTGAAATATATAAATGCAACAGTTATGATTAAGACAATTAGAAATTAAACAGTGTTGATTTGATGATCCATGAAAAATATCGTGTACATGGACAGAAGAAAATATACTGACCACGCAGATAAGGCATAAGTTATTAGATAGAATGGCAAATGGTGGAAAGGAAACATTTTTGTTTATTTCCTCGTTTATTACAAATAAAGTCTTTATAATGCCAGCGGGATTTAGGTGGGAGTAGAGTTACATCATAACTAGTCAAGCAAAAGTCACAACTCCAGAACATGTAAAACTAAAGACCGATAACATGTCTACTTATTATGTAAGTAAGTAAAATCGGTGGAGCAGCCTATTGTCAGTATCAGCCGGACAGTGAGTGAATATATACTCTTTCCACTTGCGCTAGACCAGGGAGATTGTTTTGTGTCCAAGTTGAGTGCCATACCCATCATCGGCTCACCACTTTACCACACAGATCCAAGCTCTGCTACTCACGCGCTGAGTTGGCAAGGGCCGGTACTGAACCCGGAACCTTGTGGTTCCTAGGCAGATGCTCTACCGACTGAGCTAAACCGGCCCCTGATTTCCGTAGAAATCTCTAAAAAGACGAGTACTTCTTCTGGATTTATAGAAAGAATACCGAAAACTGAAAAGTTCAGAATTCTTTAGGGCTTTGAGATTCGAATGAATCACCAATAGACTAGATCTAATTATCACAAAGAATAAACTTGTCAGATAATTGATTTCGCTGGTCCAGCAGACCACCGTGTAAAATTGAAAGAAAATGAAAAGCTAGATTAGTATTTGTAACTCACCTGTGAGGTGAAGAAATTATAGAACATGATGTAGACAGTTATGTTTATAGTTCTCGAAGCACAGTTAATGATCGGAAAAAGCCTAGCGAAAAGATGAAGGCACTAGAAATCCGGGGGAAAATAGAAACTATCAACACAACTGCATTACTGAAAGCAGCATGAATACTGAGGAGAGTGCGGGGACATTGAAAAGACTTTCTGTATTATTGATGTGTATTTAATAAGCTTAAATATAGGGTAGAGAGATTGGGGGGGATCTTCCAAGTGGGGACAGTCTGCCTTGAAAGTCAGAAAACGAAATTATGATTTTTCAAAACATCAATCTGATCAAGGATTTATTTAGTTTAGCTTAGTCTAACACAAGACTATGTGAGAATCAAAATCATGTTGTGGACAAGTTATTATATCGACGACTAAAAGTTTTTTTTCGTATGCTTGTCGTATCTGGATACCATAACTCGTCGCCAACATTATTAGTTGAGATGAAACCATTCGGATGTATGTGGCAGAGGCCAGTGTGTGATTTGATATATCTTCATGTGGATATATGTGCAAAAACAATTCACGACAAATTGACAAGAAGAATGCTATTGCCCGAGTAAACTTAATATAATGATTACAAGAATGGCATGAATAACAAGAAAATCTTATCAAGAGTTGTATGAAGGAATGTTCTAATGTGAATGAAAGATTATTAAGTAGGTTGCAGAATCTTAGACATACGTATTTGATGAAGATCTGAAAGTGTTAAAGGAAGTCTTAAATGTTTACTATCGTGTGTCATGCGACATGAGGTTGCTTGGGACGCAAAGGCTCCTGTCCATTGAGGACAGGAAACGTCTGTTTCAAGGCATTGTCGGGGTTGAAAAAGAAAAGAAGTTGACTATGGTGCGCCCTTTTTTATATGCTATTTTAACCACGCCCTCCAGTGTCCATTTGCAGTACTATTTCGCAGATGCGGGAGGTAATGACCTTTTGTGTCACCTATCACCTCAATAGCAGAACTATCGGCAGGCAACAAATGTAATACCTAAAATCACAAAAGTAGCAACAGTCTGTTAGGCTAGCTTGCTGACCATCGCTCTATGGCATAGCGTCCATTGTAAATTATATTTCCCATGGGAAACCTGAGGTATCGTGATGGCAAGAAAGATCGTCTCACAAATCTATTCGTTGATGGAGTGAGTTCAATACCCACAGGGTGTCCAACGCTTGTGGCTCTGTGCCAGACTAAGCTAAGCATAGTAAATAAAGGTATTCATTCTGAACAGATGATGGGTGAAAGAAATCCGCACTGGCTTGTTTATCTTGCGAGGCTGCATTTTCCAGTTTCCGCTCATGACAGATGTAGAAGTAAGTAAAAAGTGTGCGTGTGTGAAAAACAGAGTAATATGGGAAGAGATAAAGTGTTTGAAAGAGAGAGAGAGAGAGAGAGAGAGAGAGAGAGAGAGAGAGAGAGAGAGAGAGAGAGAGAGAAAAGATATTTGCGTGTGTTAGAGGATAAATAGAAAGAGTATATGTGTGCCCGAGAAAAATAGGAAAATAAGATCTATGTGTGTGATAGAAATGGAGTGTGTGCACGAGAGAGAAAAAAGATAGTAGTATGTGAGAGAAAAAGATGAAAAAGTATTTTTCTAGACTGGGGAGAGATAGACCGTATTTGATATATTTTAAAAGTGTTCGCACAGTAGTGAGTGAAGAGGAAAGTGAGAGGAGAGAGAGCGCATGAACATGTGACACCGAGAGAAAAGAATGTAAGTGTGAGAAAGAGAAAAAGTAAAGATTGTAAAAGAGAAACTAACGAAAATCTGTTTGTGAGAGAGAAAGAGATAGATAGATAGAGAGAGAGATAGGGATAGAGATAGATAGATAGAGAGAGAGAGAGAGAGAGAGAGAGAGAGAGAGAGAGAGAGAATCTGTCTGTGAGAGAAAATATGAGCAAGCATTTGTGAGAAGGATAAAGATAATGTGTCAGATGGAGATAGACAAAAATGAAAGGGGAAGAAAGACTAAGAAAGTAAGACATTGGAAGACAAACACATGTGTGTGTGCGTGCGTGTGTGTGTGTGTGTGTGTGTGTGTGTGTGTGTGAACACCGAGACCCTCAAACATCATTTTTTTCGTACCATTTTCTTCTTTCTCGTCTACTGGAAAATGTCGCGTTACCTGCTTTGAAGAAAGTGGGATATATTCGGAAAAAAGAACCAGGTCGACGAAGATGACAAGTCGTGCGATTTCTAAACGCATCGGGCGACAAATAATTCCATTGTAAACGTTTGCCCATCGTTCCGTTTGCAAAGAAACAGGCCAGCTTATTTAACTGGACTTGCCATTAACAGTCAGCTGGAGGCATTGAGGATATAAAAACAACAGCAGCGAAACTTTTTTTTTTAATCTAATTACATTTACCTGCTTTTTATCAGAACTTCCTGCTTCCGCCAGAACTGTAATATTACGTGACTATTTTAAACTAGGGTACATGTACGTATAAATGTACAAATTTGAAACTCGGTGTTAACACTGCGCTCGACACCGCCTCGTGGAACAATGTTTATAGATTATCCTCACAAATAATTTCCTCTGAAGTGAGTTCGATCTTCATTGAGTGTCCCTTACTTGCGGTTTTGTGGTGTATTAAGCTTAGTAAATGCTATTGTAAACAAAAAGTATGATGTAGAGCTATGATTAACAAGCTAGTACTGGAAGATGATTTCTAATATAGTGAGTTCTGTGACCCATTGGTAGATTAAGCTAGGCTTTATAGATTTAAGGCCAGCTTTGTGGCGAGATAAAAAAAATTTTTTTAAATGGGTTTGGAATGTTGATTTCCAAATCTGTCAGAAAATTCTGTCAGAAAATTCTGTCAGAAAATTGGTGTTACACGATTTTTTTTACCTCCGTTTCTCATTATTTTATCGTGTATTATACTAAACAAATTTTACTAAATATCAACACCATGCATTAGCTCAGAAGTTACAGCCCTCAATTGGATGCCTAGACTTATGATGTAAACTCTTATTGTTCAAAATTGTAATCACAGAAGATCCGGCCCTTCCCTGTGGGACCCTTTTGGTAAGTTATTGTGCTCGTGGGACAGTAAATAATAGCAGGAGAAAGATGTTATCAACTCCAAAATAACACATTAAGCTTCTTAGAAAGAGATGAGTGTGCCAGATTGTAAAAATCTATGAGTGTATGTTAGGAGGTAGCATTGTTAATGATTCATTTGAGGCAATATCATAACCCAAGGGAAAAAGCACCTCGGTTTTTTAGCTGATTTACTTAATAAATGAAATTCAGCATATCTTCTTCTTTTACATCCGTGATTTTGAGTACGTAATGGTAAGATAACAGAAGATGACTTGATATAAAATTAACATGCATGTGAATTGTCATACTCAGGAATGTTTATTTTAGACACAGGTAAATAGACATTTTTTTCCATTTTTGAATACAATAAAAGGAATTTTTAAGTACCAACAGAAATCCATGGTTGAATTAAAAATGGTTTAAATTTGCAGGTGTGAGCATGTGTGCTAATAAATGGCAGATATACGTGGGTCAAAGTGACCATGAAGTATTTACCACGATTAAATTTGAATGTCAATAGCACTCAAAGATGAATCTACTGAAAATGGGCATTTTGTATAGATTAATTTTTATGTACTCTATAATAAAGACTGTCACATAATAAAATGACATTCACTGCGTAATCAACTCACTACACCTTTATAAGTCTAATATATATATATACACACATATATATATATATATATATATATATATATGTGTGTGTGTGTGTGTGTGTGTGTGTGTGTGTGTGTGAGTGTGTGTGTGTGTGAGAGAGAGAGAGAGAGAGAGAGAGACTCTTTAGCTTTGGTAAGACAACCAGTCTAGAAAAGGGAAAAGGAAAAACTTTGAATTCAAAATATTTGAATCTATAAGCATACAGTAAATAAACTACCTTTGAAAAACATACCTGTTAGTAATCAATGTTTGATTAACAACTAATTGTAGTTAATATTTCAATATTTATCCCTCGAAACATTATGATAATGAAAACAAGTATTGTCATTGTATCATTAGCCGGGTTGAAATAGATATTTTTCTAAAGCTGTCCAAGATGGAAACTCGTTTAAAACATTTGTGTATAAGATAAGGGTTCAAGTTAGGGTCATTTTGTCAATTCTGTTGGTGCTTTAACGCTTATGTTCGATACAAAGCTTGTACTTAGGGTATTGAAGCTTCTCGAAGACAACTTCGAGTATTGATTTTTGTTTCTTTGCAACTTGAGTGAATAGCTGATCAGCAACCCTTGACCCGATTCTCTTTATTCTGTATATCTAATGTTCACTCGCCCCCCTCGCACACACACACTCTCTCTCTCTCTCTCTCTCTCTCTCTCTCTCTCTCTCTCTCTCTCTCTCTCTCTCTCTCTCTCTCTCTCTCTCTTCTATTCTCTATATTTCTCAGATAACCCTTCACAAAATTCTTTATCATTATTTTCATTTATTTTCATTTTCTCTTACTCACTCATTCTCTATCTACATATTAATTTTATATTGAGCTTGTTTTGTGGCTGAGATAGTTATGCTTCCTCAGTTCCGCTGTCAATCTTCCAGTCCAGTTAAAAGCAAATTTTCAAGATAAATATGTTAAATTTGTAAAATTGGCACAACACAATCTCTATCTTTTCATGTTCCTCTCTTCCAGATTAAACTATACTTAACACACACACACACACACACAAACACATACACACACGAACACACACACACACACACACACACACACATATATATATATATATATATATATATAAATACTTTTATACCTTTCTGGGTTTTCAATCTTTTTCTTACTTCCTTTTATGCTTTATTTTTTTAAATACATTTCTTTATTTTCTTTTTTCTTTTTACATTTTTCTTTCTTTATTATTTCTCCTCTATTTCTATCCTGCTTTCTATTCTCCTTCATTTTCTTCCTTTTCTCTTAATAAAGACTTATTTGTCAAGTGTCTCCCACTCTCAACTCGCAATTTTACGCGAATGAAGATACCAGAATCTTTTTTGAATGTCCTAAGATATTGTCTGTCCAGTATTGTTTAGCCAGCTTATTTTTCTAACTTTAATTTGTCTGAATAAACTTACGTGAAACTCCTTCTTTATATATATATATATATATATATATATATATATATATATATATATATATATATATATATATTGCGAACATTTTGTTAACATTTGCCTGATGACCTGCAAAAAAATTGGATTAAGTAAATTGACTTATTTTCGCGTTTCCTACTTTTAGTTTCCTTCAAATTTAGCTTCTGTTTTTTTTTGTTTTGCTTTTTTTTGGGGGGGGGGTGCTTTATTTTTTTTTTTTCGCTTTTTTCCCTTTGTTGTTTTCATTTCTTCTTCTTCTTCTTCTTCTTCTTCTTCTTCTTCTTCTTCTTCTTCTTCTTCTTTCTTCTTTCAGAAAAAAGTAGTTCTGTTGTCGTAGGCTTTAATTTCTATCAAAATGATTGTGTGCTAAGATACATTAATTATATACGAATACCCATATACAATTATGTCCTCATACTTATATTGTGTCCAAACTCATGTGTGTATACGTACAATAGCAAACTAGCTTACATACATAATCATTGCTTGGTACCCACCTATATATGCAGACATGCACGCTTGAATATAATTGTTATAGAACACATGCATACATACATAGAGATGCGTACGTGTCTATCAACTCGTAAATTCTATAGTAAATGTATAACGAACTGCAGTATACACATATATATGAGGCACCTGTCGTAGACCGATGGCTAGCATGCTATTCTCACTAGTGAGGGTTCTCCTCCATACATAAGACCTTGTACCAAAACTGGTTTAGAACAATGAATATCTACATTTGTATACAATCCACACACACTTACACACATACATAGATTCACAAAATACACGCACACACACACATTTCACACAATACACACACAAACATGCATACACACGCGTAAACTGACATAGGTACACCTATCATACGCAGAATAACACAATTTTCCCACCCACTCACATATGAGCACACAGTCATAGGTGCGCTCGTACACATTCTAATGAGTTCTCGCGTTGTTACACGCACCTTCTTACTACATCCACCCCAACGCTATTTCTCCCTTCTCCCCTGCCTCTCCGTCCCCAACCTAAGCCACTGCCTCCTTCGCCTGATCTTTCTGAACCATCTTACTGATTATTCTTCTGCCTCTTTTCCATCTGCTGCTGTTATTTGCTGCTGTTGCAGCTTCACTTTTCTCCCCTCTCTCTCTCTCTCTCTCTCTCTCTCTCTTCTCTCTCTCTCTCTCTCTCTCTCTCTCTCTCTCTTCTTCTTCTTTTTTTTTTTTTTTTTTTTTTTAGCGAGTGGCACATTTTCTGTGGAATTGCGCATAGTTGAGAGTTACTAATGAACTGACGGTCGGCTTTTAGGAGGAGCTCTGCAAATATCTCCAGATTAGCACATAGAGTCTGCTACGACTGGCTCGTGTAAGCAGACAGCACGGATAAGTAGATAGATTGGTTGGAAAAAGTAGATAGATAGATATGAATAAATAAATTTTTAAAAAGATAAAGAAAGATAGAAAGAAAAAAAAGAAAAAAATATCAATGAAAAATAAATATCAAAGAAAAATAGGATATATAATACTGACAAATTTTAAACTATTGACATCTGTATCATTTATTGCTGGTTTTACAAGAACACGCATGTAGTTGTAGTTACTTGCGCTATTTTTTTTTTTTTTTTTTTTATAAAAAGTTTGTTTTTACATCCTGACCTTACACCACCACAACACAAGTATTATTGGTACCGTAGGTAATCTGACAAATTTCAGCTGCCAAACTGTTGAGATGTGCAGTTTTTGAGTTCGATTTTGGTCAAGTCCTACAGAAATACTGTTTGATGCTCTTGTGAAATCAAGAGAGAAAGCACTAAAAATACCATAAACCAATTCAGAACTTTGAAAACTTACCTTTTTACTGGAAATTGTTTCAAAATATTTATTTTAATAAATAAACAGATATTAAGAGGTTTAGATATTTACTGATTCACGGGCTTACAGATATAATCACAGACTGAAATAGATTGATTTGACAGATATGAGCAATGATAGATACAAATGAAATAATGTAATGAAGCTCATTAAATACATTCATATACGTTCGATAAATGTAAAATTAAAGGCATAGATTACTACTTTATGGAGTCCCATGTATCATTTGTGGCATAATTATCTATTGATATGCATACATACTAACATGCATGCGCACACAGACACACACACACACACACACATATATATATATATACATATATATATATATATATGTGTGTGTGTGTGTGTGTGTGTGTGTGTGTGTGTGTACAAAGTTAAAGTAACGTGGACATTGAGTCAACAGCACCTGGTTATTGACAGTTTCTCGCCTATGCAATTTTCAGATAAAGTCTGAAGATCGCATTGAAGCTGTCAATAAACAGGCGGCGTTTACTCCAGGTCCAAACTACTTTAACAGATACAAATACTCTATCCATGTTTACTGATAGAAGATAGATAGATAGATAGATAGATAGATAGATATGAGTGGGATAGAGTGGAAGAGAGTATGTGCCAAAGAAGAAAAAGATCTTAAATGAACATAAAAAAAGAAAGTAAAGAAGGGGAAAAACGAAAAGGGTATGGAGTGATGAGGCTTTTCTTCTCATAAATGTTATTATTGCCGTTTGGTGCCTTTAGAATTCCCGTGATCAGCGACCGTTGAAATTTTCTTTCCTTTACCAACGTGTTTTCATTCATTCTATTATCAGAATTTGATAACCGGGATGTTAAAACAAACTTCTAGAAGAGGAAAGGTATCTTAAAAAATTGTCGATTAAAAACTAAAAAATCAGGATGAGTTCCCCCTCTCTCTCTCTCTCTCTCTCTCTCTCTCTCTCTCTCTCTCTCTCTCTCTCTCTCTCTCTCGCTCTCTCTCTCTCTCTCTCTCTCTCTGTGTGCGCGTACATGCATGTGCATCTGTGAAGGAGAAATTAGGAAAATTATGTTTAGATTTTTTAAATCAGTTTTCTTTGCCGTTCGTTTTAAAGCTCCATTCGTTTTCATCTCCGCTTCAATGCAATTAAATTTACGGTAATTTTTTTCTTATCTTCATACCAATTGTCTATCTGAAATTCTTACATTTAGATTTGTTTTTAGGCTTCCTCTCTGCCTGTCATTATTTTCCTATCTGCCTTTCTATCTGATTAAATACTGATATTTTATACGTATAAATCTATTTTCTATCGATATGTACACATGCATACGCACATGTATATTAGCCGTATGCATCTATCCTATTTCATCCTTATCGGTACCTATTCCTCTGCGTAAAATCTATCTGTATTGCTCGCTTCATATATATATATATATATATATATATATATATATATGTGTGTGTGTGTGTGTTGTGTGTGTGTGTGTGCATATCTCTCCATTTCTTATTCTGTCCTCTTCTATCAGGATATATATATATATATATATATATATATATATATATATATATATATCTGGATTAGCTAAAGGCATTATGACCAGTGACATGTGACCACATTCACAATTATTGTTTCGTAACAACTATGCATGTCAGGATGTCAGGGTCACATATTACGAGCAGGTGAGTCGGCCTCGTGTACTTCGTTTCCATATGTTGAATACCACAGTTGTGGACAAGAAAAAAGATTTATGTGACTTTGATAAAGTTGATATTGTTATGCCCAGAAGACTACGTCAGAATGGGGTTCTCATGTTTAGTTATTATGTATACCTACCGGCAGTGGTTTATGGAGGAAAACATCAACAAGCACCGACAAGTGAATGAGGAGTGAGCGGAAGTTTTACAGTCAAGTATGAACCAACAGAAGGGTTACTGTGGCATAGATTGCATATAGCTTTAATCAATGTGAATGAATGACTGCTCCACAACACATGGTACATGGGTCCTTATTGCTGATGAAGTTGCGTGGCTGCTGGCTTGCCAAAGTAACCATGCCAACGAATATTAACCGCCGAAAGCTTCTTAAATAGATACTGGACTTTGTCTCCATGAAAGATGGTTGCCTCGTTAAACGAGACTTCCTTTCTCCTGAATATTGTTAACGGCAGGGTACGTGTTCGTCGTTATCCTGATAAATGATGGCTCCAGGATATACTGCAGGAAAACAAGAGGCAGAGTGAAATTTTGGGTAAAAGTCTGCTAGCTAATAGTGAATCCTATCATTCGTGTTAAAGGTACTTTCATGCATACCCCTTACCTCAATATCATTGAAGACCAGGTAAACACCTCCACATCAGCTGTCTTATACATAGCAGTGGCATCTTTTAACAGGACAACGTGCCCTGCCATAATGCAAGAGTAGTATGAGAAATGTTTCAGGAATATAAAAATTTCACTGTGTTCATCTGGTAAAACTAACCTAGATTCCAGTCCCATTGATCATTTATGGGATGTGTTGGATCAACAATTTCGTTACGCAGAACCTCTACCATGTAACGTACAGCAGCTAAAGGAACGGATATTAAAATTCAAGCATTGTATCCCCGAGGAAACCTTTATAGACACGTATCAGTGCCAAACTTTTTATATGCGACTCGCTAGACTGCTTACACAGGTGATTTGTCTGTAGTGTTGAAGTCTTGTGTGGGACCAACCACACTTTTTGAATGAGCCGATAACGAAAGAATTCCTCGGGTTGAAATTTGTTTTCCTCTCCGAGACTGGTCGCCTTAACAATATATATATATATATATATATATATATATATTATATATATATATATATATATATATATATATATTGCAATGATTACTTTCGTTTCGATAGATAGATAGATAGATAGATAGATAGATAGATAGATTTACTCATCTCAAATAATTATGTCCCATGTTAACAGAAATATGCCAGAAAAGATACTTTACTTTATAATTTTGCAAATACAAATTTTTTGAAAAATATTGATTTTAGATTGAATTGATTTTCGCCGATTCTTTCTTTCACATGACAATAACACCTTGATCGAACCATATGAAATGAGAGTTAAGAAAAAGCAAACATTTTTTACAATCCTACTTTTAAGATATAGCTGTCTGTATTGGCTTTGAAATGTTTTTTGAAAAATGGTTACTTTTTAAAGCTGATAATAACTCAAACTAATGCATTTCTTTAAAAGTGTGTGAAATTAGATTGTGTTAATGCTTGTTTTGTTCTGAGATTAACAAAATAGAATAGCTATTCATAAAATCGGAAACATATATTTTCCTACAGCTTCTATAAGATATTTACCACTTCAATATTATTTCTTGGGGGTATAAATCTACTAAAATAAAATGAATTAATAATAATCTAATAAATAACGAGTGAGGTCTTTAAATTAGCAAAGATATTGTTTTTTTTTAACTAGCAAGCTCAGAATTCCCTTATGGGCAATCTCTAACAAGGATGAGGTGCTTCTATTACCCATAATTAAAAAAGCTTCTATAGTTTAACAGTTGGTTTAGACTCTGCCTAAGGGCAATTTCTAAAAGGGTTTAGGTGCTCTGCATCATTAAAAAAATCTACCATATTAAAAAAGGCTGGCGAAATCTGGAAAACGTTGGTTTAAAAAAATAAGTAAAAGAAAATTACTATTGGATCCGTAGGAAGGTTTGTACTTGTAAAATCCAGCTCCCTCAATTGATAGAGATATCAACAACTCCCATTGTTAAGCTGTAATAATTATACCACTACTCGATGGGGTCACTGCGAAAGGACCCCACAGTGTTAAACATCTTAGCTTTCAGTTCTTCATCGTAAGAAAGGTATCAGGCGGCGTCGTGTTTCCGGAAAAATATCTCGTTGTCTGCGTACAGTGGGAGAAGGTGAACGATGAGGAGGATGGTGAGTGGGGGGTGTACATGACTGACGGAGGGAACTGAGAGGGTCGGATGAGGACGTTGAAAAATGGGGGCAGCAATAAGTGTAAATATTTGGGCTTCAGTACGAGATCTGGGTGTGGGAGAAAAAAGAATGAGGTAAGGCAAAGCTAAGCGTCAATAAAGAAAAAAGAACAAGAAAAATGAAACCAACAAAGAAAAGAAAGTGTTACCCATTTTCCCACCCCTTCGTCGACTCTTCAAGTAAGTAGTTTCAAAACAAGAATTGTATACTGGAGACCTGACGCCCTGAACATCATCAGTCTATCCATCTAATCTGTTTGGCTCGCAGACACACGAGCAATTCAGCTGTACAATTAAACGTTGGATGATTGTTATAATTACTGATAATGTTCAGCGTCCGACATTTTCTTCCTAATTCTCAATTTATTATTAAAGATCTGGCACTGATTGTCGTAATAACGAAATGAAATTTACCTTTTTATATTTCTATGTTGCATTCGCTACTAATTATTCTTGTTAAATACATCAAATTGTGTATACTGCTGCAATTATAATAATAACCGAGTACATATGATAAATTCTTATCAAGCAAATACAACTCTTCTTATCATTGCCGCATTGAGAAGAAAAAGATGATAGCGGCGATAAAAGAAATAGACTAAATCGCTAACTTTGTTTACACTCACACACATGCATAAACACAAACAGAAGACAGATAGATAGATAGATAGATAGATAGATAGATAGATACCATATGTGAACAAAGTAAGATATAAAGATAAGATAGTATTCTGCAAACAGGAGAGACTATGCTTAGCTAGATATAGAGTAGTGTTTTGTTTTTTTTGTTTTTTTAATACATGGTAACACTCAAGGTCTATAAACTTAGAGAGAAAAATGAATAATATCTCGACTGAAGTGTTATGATAATTAAACCAATGAATATACAAAAACGAATAATTTGTAGCAGCATAATGAAATTACATCTCAAAATCTTTGTATGCAAAACAGATCGAGTGGCATATTTTTCCACTACATAGTCAATATGCATATCCATACATATGTATTCACTTACATATACACGCTTCTTCTTCTTCTTCTTCTTCTTCTTCTTCTTCTTCTTCTTCTTCTTCTTCTTCTTCTTCTTTTAATATATGTAAGTTTCCAAAGTATGGATCATTTCACTAATTCCCTTTAGTGATAAATATTCTTGCTCTCAAAAATGTATTTAGAATCTATATTTTAAACTAGAATAAAATAACAGGAATATATACACAAACACACAGACACACACAGACACATAGGCACACGGACATATTCACACAGACACATACACATATATGACTGCCGATCTTTCATGCTTAATCAATTGAAAGAAGTAAGATAAATATTTCTCATCTCTTGTTTTCAAAAAATGTTAAATTAAAGTTGTGCATATATTCATTCTTTTCTTCTTTTTTAATAAATTTTTCAAATATTTTAACGTTCAAATTTGAAGAGATATCATTTGAAATCTGACAATAGATCGAT
>CM042148.1:7028111-7060611 GCA_023376005.1 Doryteuthis pealeii
ATGTATATCTTAAATGAAATAAAATCTTTACTTGTCATTATTGTAATTTTTATCATGTCTATCATGGTGCTTCAAATACTTTCACTGTTTTATGTTTGTTATTTTGTTTTTGTTTTTTGTTTTTAATCAGAGAATGTAATTTTGCTTCTTGATCCTATGCATTTTCAACAAATTCCGTTATTTGGATTAAAGAATATTCGCAGTTTCTGACGTCGTGCATTGACAAATTCGGTTCTTTGACTTCGAACTAAATTCGCATTATAAGCTCAACTTAAATGAACTCGCCACGAAGTTGTTCTGTCTGAACCACCAACCACCATCTGTTAAGACTGCCAAATAATAATCAGCGAATTTATTGCCACAACTTGTGTTAGAAAAGTAATTATTGGCATATGGGTTACCCATGTACTATTCTTGTAAAGTGACAGTGATAAGACCAAGACTACTAGCGATGGGACAGAACAGAGAGAGATTTGAATGTGTGTCTTTTTCAAAAGCACTCACGCAAAATGGAGATAAGCAATCTCAATAGGACTTCGAGCCTGGTCCGACAGTTCGGTTTTCCGTGCTGAAAATCCCACCTCGCTCTTTCACCGAACTAATAAACTTTTTACTCGTTTATATACTGGATTCGTATTTCCAAAAGTCGCAAACTTAACTGGCAATGTGGAAAAAATATATAAAAGCAATGATAATTTACACAAAATCGTATGTTTCTACAGTTTCAATTCATTAAACAGATTTAATTCATTAGGTACTACAGATTTTATCAGGACGTATTGGTTGTGAAACATTAAACTAAACATCACTTTTTCAGTGGGTTCCAAAAAGTGTCAGCCATTTTTCCAACAGCTTTTTAACCGACTAAACGACCCTCCCAATTTTACATTTCTTGCTGAGACTGCTTGGCAGATTGGGTTTAAGTTTCCACGTCATTTAAAGTTCAAGTCGACCCAAGCAGAAGACATTTAGAAAACTACTAAGGAGATTCGCACACGACACGAATCAATTGTTTACTAGATCGATCCCGCCTAACGCCCTTGAGAGCGCTGATCGACTGAACACAAAGAGTACGAGATGAACGCACGTGTTATGACATTATTCGAAGTCAGGATAATAACATGTGTGTGTGCCTGTGCTTAAATTTCTATGCGCACACAGACAGTAAGAAAAAGTGTAAAAACCTACTTTACCCACGCGACAAATATAACCTAGTTAAAACCAAAATTATATAATTATAAATACTTTATAAGAGTTGTTTATATTTTATCCATCTCGTGCAAGGTACAATTTTATTCATTTATCTAATAATGAAAAATCTGTACTCTTAAATTTATTCCACGTGTAGAATTTTTACTCATAACTTTATTTTATCCATTGTATTTTCTTTCTTTTTTCAAATTTAAAATAATCTTAAAGCTTATTTAAAACGTTATGAATTGTTTTATTAAAGATCGCAAAAACAGAAATGTTTTGCTATTTATCTATATATTTCAAAGTAGATATGAAAATATTGGGGTTTTAAAAAATCATTCCGTGCGTCAGGTATATGAAAGTAATGAAATATGATGATAGATGTATAATTTAATACTTTGAATTTAAATTAGGTCATATTTTCTGCATGAGCCAACAAGGAATTTACTAGAGAAATAATGATGATATGCTAGTTGACGGAGATACAGAGGTGCCTGGTGTTTGAACCCAAGTAAAAGCTTGGATTTTTAATGCTAATTTTCAGGAAGGTAGACACTCACGAATTGGATGATTTTAATTTTTAAAGAATTGAAATAAGGTGATTAAATCAAATAACAGAGAGAGAGAGAGAGAGAGAGAGAGAGAGAGAGAGAGAGAGAGAGAGAGAGAGAGA
This sequence comes from Doryteuthis pealeii, assembly GCA_023376005.1. NCBI lineage: Eukaryota > Metazoa > Mollusca > Cephalopoda > Myopsida > Loliginidae > Doryteuthis > Doryteuthis pealeii. The sequence continues at coordinate 7,029,979 of CM042148.1, forward strand.
GAGAAGAAGAAGAAGAAGAAGAAGAAGAAGAAGAAGAAGGTGTGGGGAGGGAATTTAAGAAGATAGAAGAAGGGAGAGGAGTTGTCATTTTGCATGCATGTCCTCAAAGGTACTTTTACTATATCAGACAATTTTCCCTTGACCAAGACCGAGAGAATTTATGATATCAAATATTTCTTAGGCCTGTCTGAATTTTGTATAGCTTCCAATGTTTATCTATCCAACATCCCTGTAAAGTCTTCGCGGACAACTGATGGCAACCAAAGTGTTTATACAGCGCAATTCTATCCTTTTAATCACAATTTTAAGCACAATTCAACTGTAGACTCTATCTATCTATCTATCTATCTATCTATCTATATATATATATATATATATATATATATATATATATATATATATATATATATATATATATATATATATTATATATATATATATATATATATATTATATATATATATATATATATATATATATATATATATATGATGGCTGAGAAATTAATTCTTATAATCCTTTTTATTCTATATTCCCGAGTCCGACAAGAAACACTTGAAGAAGGCCGGAGGGCACATCGACCGAAACGTTGTGTAGATAACTATAAAGATGAGGACAATAGTCCGAATATTCCAAGTAATACAAATTATCAAGCTTCATCTCAAACATTCAGAAAAACTTTTGCAAGAAGGAAAATCATCATTATTTTCTTAGTTTCTCCTATGCCCATCGGCCAGCAACAATTATCTCTCCTGAAAAATTATAAAATCTTTTGAGAATGTTCATATCAGGTTTGCTTTTCTGAGACTCAACTTTAAGATTTTTCATGATTTATTCTCCGCAATTTTTATCGATGGTTTCGATCCTACATTATTTGTAGAATCGCTTGCTTTTGAAGTGTTATTTCTGTTCCTCATCAATATTGCAATGCCATTTATGCCTTTCCGCTAGCTGAGGAAACTCGCTTAACTAGCTGTTTCCTTTAAGTTATGATAGTTACAAAATTTAGCTTGGTCTGGCACAAGATTTTAAAAAAGTGTTAGAGAACCAGTACATATCAAACCAGTACATATCAAACCAGCATATATTACTTCAAACCACTGTTATTGTTGATAGGGAAGTAAAATCTGTCAAATCATTATGGCTTGAACAGTTGTTTAGTCGTAGGCTTATTAGAACTTTTTTTAAACACACCGGTAATGTTTTTCAGTTTTGTTTCAAAATACAGATATTTTCCAGGTTTTTATTTTCTTTCAATTTTACTCTATGGCAGGCACGTCAAACATGCGGCCTCCAGCAAGCACAGGTGCGGCCAGCACGCAGACTGCGCTCTCGTACAGCGCTTTGACAGTACCCCATTTTTTAATTCTTGGGCGAAAACGGTATTTATTTTCATTAGAGTAATGTGTTGTTAAGAAACAGTGTCTGTTATAAACGCATTGTCTCTCACTCTGAGTTGCGGAAGTGGGAGGATAACTCAGTCAGTGAATGGGAGTGAGTCTTTCCTCTTGCCTTCTTCTGCTTTCAATCAACACATGGCTATAATTGAAAGTAATAGTGACAATTGTATGTTTTATCATTTACACTCGGTCAATAATAGTCTTTTCCTTTCTTTTTAACAAAAATGTTTTGTTATTTTTTTTATTTTTTGTTTTTGTTTTTTAGATATGGATTCATTGGCTTTTAGTTGATAATAAAGAAATTAATGGTAGCAATCATCACTTTGTTCTGTTAATGGAGAAGAAGGATTTAAAGATTTAGCTGTCATGTGCGGCCCTCATGACAGACATATGTAATCTATGCGGCCCCATGGGGCTACTCAGTTTGACATGCCTGCTCTATGGTTTCTTTTAACTGTGAAATTCACTATTGCCTCCCGATTTTGGAATTCTCGTTTTCGACTTACCGCATTCTCTAGTCATCCTTCATTATATCTCCTATAAATTCTAGCTGATGTAATTACTTTTTTCTTTGTCAACCTTGTATCGTCAACAAATCTTTTGTTTCAAAAGTCAATGTAATCCTTGCTGCAGATGAGTTCTCCTCTTGTACAGTTTAGGAAGAGCTTTGAATATCTCACAATACAAACTATTCATTTAACATTTCTGCTGCAGAGTTAAATTTCAAATATTTCTCTTGGTTTTTCTTTAGAGATATGTTCCTTCTTTTGTTTTGTTTAATCGTATTCGCTTCCAGAATATGAAGATACTTGTCTATTTCTCTCCTACTGAGCATTTTTATAAATTTTTGGTTGGACAGTTTCAGTCCTTGTGTTGTGTTCATTTGTTGATCACCAGCATCAAACATTGCTCAATTCAAGACTGGTATCCTGGTTGAAATTCTTGACTGTTGTATGGTTTTCAATTACATTTTTTAAATGATTTTCAGGTCATCTATATGCATGAGATAGTTCAACCTTGTGATTTTGTAAAAGTTAGATCTCAGCTTGGGATTATTCTATTACAGTTAATTCTACTTTCCTAGTTTCTATTGCCTTCATTATGAAATTCACTACTTATTTGGAGATTTTTAGTATCTTCATGCGTTCTTGTTGTTCAGATTTTATGTTATGTCATAACTATTTCCAATCTACCTATGACATTTGCTTCTCTGTTTTTTGTTTGTTTTTTGGGGGGGTTTTGTTTGTTTGTTTTATTGGTTTTTTTTTTTTTACTTCTTTCATTATTTTTTATTTGAGAACATTTTAATTTCTATGAATAAAAGTAAATTCCTCTATTATCAATTTAGCGTGTGGCTAACATTAAAAAAAAATTTACGCTTGGTTTAGTATGTGTGTGTGTGTGTGTGTGTGTGTGTGTGTGTGTGTGTGTGTGTGTGTGTGCATATTTACCTATTTAAGAACTACAATAATTTCATTTCTTACTGTTTTCTATCATGCACAGTTGGCAATGATAATGATAACTGATTTAGCCAGTGCAAGTCCCTGTTGTAAAGAATTGAAAATAGGAGCTTAGGGTTTCATAAATTAATTATATATTGACATTCTCTCCATGAATGCATCAACCAAATTTTGTTAACATATGTCAAGGTGTTCTCTAGTTATCTTGAAAATGCATACACGCTTATTGAATCGACTACAATAACCTGCGTTAGAAATCAAGTAAAAATGAAAGGGTCCGTATGATATAACAAGATATTCTTAATCTAATTCAAAATCATAGATTTGTGAATTGCGGCCATATTTTATCACTGGAGGGCATTCCGCTTATATTGTTTGTATATAAGCATCGGAGTTTGTTTTTACCCAGAAATACCATGTTTCAAGTTTTTACGTTTGCTACTTCATTAAGACTAAAATCTATCTACACACACGCAAATACAACGAGAAAATAAATCAAACACATGACCTGAAAATAGAAGAATAGCTGAGATCTCGTCAAGCAAACATTGTAACGTACATAACAAAACAAATTATGTAATATATGGAGATATACCAGAATTATATGAAATAAAAAATATAGACTCGGTTCAAACAAGAACCGTAACAACACAAACACACACACACACACACACACACACACACATATATATATATATATATATATATATATATATATATATATATATATAGAGAGAGAGAGAGAGAGAGAGAGAGAGAGAGAGATGTGTGTTTGTCTATAAAATGTGGGTTTGCGTGCATAAAGTTTGTATTGGATGCTGGTAAACTATATATATTTAGTTGTCGATGAAACAATTTGTAAGATTATGATATGAAAGTCGACAAAATTAGAAGCGCTCTTGGGCAGTAGTTTTTTCTTAAACATTTCCTCTGTGATTGCGTTACTGCATAATTTGATAAATGCTTGTTAACTTGCTCTCGGCTTTGATATATTCGCCTCTTACACACACACACACACACACACACACATATATATATTATATATATATATATATATATATATATATATATATATATAATTCATACTAAAAGAGAGAGAGAGAGTGGAGTAGGATAACAATCAGATGTGTGCATGTTTACTAAGTTTGTTTTTGTTTTTTTGTTATTGTTTTATTTTGTTTTTAATTTTATGCTTTTATCTTTTCTTTCTTTCACGTCTTTCATTCATGTTTGAAGAAATTCTTTTCTTTCAAAAGACGATTGGTTTTTACATGGAGTTAGAAAAATATATTGTCTACCTTGCTCAATGAATAGAGACAAACGCAATGGTTAAGGTAGCTACATATTAACAACCCATGGAGTTAAAGCCAGTTGATTGCAAATATTTCGAATGCAGAGAGAGTGTTACAGCATAATCTTACTTTATCTAGTTCTGTACGGGATGAAGCTAAGGTTTGTAAATATTCATATGTAATTGGTAAAATCTTTATTTTATGTTAAGAAATCATTATATCAGTAGGATTAAGTTTTTCAATCTAATTCAAAAAATTAAGCTAAGAAAGCAATATATTTTATCATATAAAACACATTGGCCGAACCTCACTAAAAATAATCCTATTTTCTATGAAACGAGGCTTGATTAGCTTGAAGCATCAAATGCCAAGTGAAAATTCTTACGATTTACTACTATGCCACTTTATCATTAAACGTGAAAACATTTTCTTAATTGCCATCAAGTGTTCATTCGTGTAATTTAGAATAGAATATTACTTGAATACAATATGTTTCGTATTTGATGAATTGATTTCATGTTTCAAAGAAGTATTTATTCTTCATCTTCCTATTATGCACAAATGGCAGCCTAACGGAATTATAATCCATTTAAAGGTCGACCATCAATATTTACCTAAATTTCGTTTTAAAAGTTTGACACAATGTTGACTGATCAACTGATCTAACTTTTTTGTTTATATGGATTTTTTTGTAAGCTTAGTTTCGTCCGACACAAGGCATGAGGAAATAAATTTCGGAAAATTGTGTTATGATCATCTTAAAAGTGAGAAAGAGCTGCCTTTAAAACTCAACTTATGCACCCGTATCAACAGCAGTTATATATTAATGGGAAAAGACAAGAATTGGTAGCAAACACGATGTTTGTAAGGATTTTGTTATTGAAGATTAACTGCTAACATTCGACAAATTTCCAGTCCTTTTGCAGCCAGCCTGGGACCATTTGGATTGTCGTATATGCATGTATCCATGCATATGGAGGCGTGTGGTCTAATGCTTAGAGTCGTAGGAAATGGACTCGTCGACCCGAGTTCAATTCCTCGACGAAGCTGTTTGAATTTCACATAGCGCTAATACCATTGGGAAAGGTATGAATCCAATTCTCCCTCCAGCTATGGGAAAATAGCATGGCAGACTGGACTCTTTAACCATGGCTAGGTAACCAATCTAGGAGAAGGAAAACTCTGAATTCAAACCTGTTAAACTCCGCTTAAGAAATTGATCTTGTGTCGCATCCTGCTTGTGCGGAGGGGTTGGTAAATATATATACGCATGAATCCCCAACCAAACTCTTCCTAATGTCACAATAAAAAGAATGTCTTACTTAATTAAATGCGAACATTTATAAGTAGAAATAGTTATGCCAAGATCAAACTTCACTCTTGTAAGTCTTCAATGTTTTTAACGGGTTGACACTTTCGTTCTATGTCCCAAGATGTTGTACTCACAATACTTCCTATATATGACTATTTTAATATCCAGGTATTAAATCTCACGGTTAGTGCAGAGGTAAAAGAATAAAACTTTCTCAAAGACGTAGTATTTATTTATTTTTTTAAATCTACATCATTATAATTAACGCTTTAATTAACGAGCACGTGCTTTCAATTTGACAATACAATCCATCCCAATTTATAGATTAATAAATATCTTAGGCCCGGTTTATTATTATTATTATTATTATTATTATTATTATTATTCACAGTATAGATTGTAGTAGTAGTAGTAGTAGTAGTAGTAGTAGTAGTAGTAGTAATCATACAGTTAATACTTTTATTTATTATTAGAATTAGTAATAGTAGTAGTATTTAGGTTAAAAGAGGAAGAGAGCATAAACTGCATTGTAGTAGTAGGTATAACAGTAGTAGTTGCGTTAGACCTGTCATTTATTATTATTATTATTATTATTATTATTATTATTATTATTATTATTATTATTATTATCTATATTTAATCACATCTGAAATTATTCTCCGCCGCCACTTCTACATCAGTTAAGTTTGAATTGTTGAAAGGATCAGAGCGCATATAAAATGGTGCGCGATATTTCGAATGTATTTTTATTGTTAATATAATTATCCAGGCGTATCGATTTTTCCCGCGATTATTCGCAAGAATAAATGGAATTTCAAATCAGCCAATGCATGTCATCTTGTATGACATCACAAATCAGACTACAGTACAGAATGACGAAACGCTGGGTGGGTGGAGAATGAACAGTGACGCATGAGAAAATTTTTGAATCAGTGAAAAGAAAATTGAAATAAAAGTCAGGTTAACTTAATCAGGGTAAATTAAATAATTTTCTCTCCGCTCTGGGTCAAGTCGTATACATGCACCCGATCGCGAAATAAGAAAAAGCAACGTCTAAACTTGCCACGTGGTCAATATTCGATCATTTTAAAACTCTTGTTCTTTCAAATCATTTTGAAAATTTGAATTTTTGGAGATTAAATGGCATAAACTAAATCTTGTGTGGACGCGAGTGGGTCTTAAACTGATTCATTTATACTTTTTCAAATACAGTTGGCTTTGCACTGAAAATGTGGCATAAAAACTCTTTTTGAATTCTTAAAATTCCATTTTAAAAATCCGCGTTGCTATTCTAACCATTTCGTTTCTGTCCAGAAGAGTTCTTTCTGATAAAAATTCAATAAAAACAATCATTGTTATGTTTGGACATCTTGTTAACAAATACAATGACGAAACTAAAAATAAATAAATAAATAAATCTTTTCTTCTTGAGTAATCCAGTACGACGTCAACTGCGTTACACTTGTAATTCCATCTCGGATCCAAGCTCCATCAAATCCGAAAAGCTTACGTCAAGTTATGGACATTGATTTTTTTCTTTTCCTTATATTTCATCTCTTAAAAGAAAAACAAGTTTTCTTATGTATAAAACAGCCCATATATCTCAATATATTTTACAACAAACATCCGAAAATATCTCTTTCAGTTTAATCATATACATCTTTCTATCACAATCTGTTTATATCTATCTGTATAGCCATACCCATATCCTTGTGCTAGAATGTCTCAGTGTATCAATAAATCACTTTTCATATCAAGAACCATTTGTTTATTGTTTTTCTCTTTTTACCTATAATCTCTCATATTTCGAATTCACTTGATTGTTTGAACGGCAGCAAATTGGTTTACAACAATCAACATTTGCATCCACCTAAAGTAAAAAAAAAATTTGAAAACCAATTTAAAAAGTTGTAAGTCTTTTAAAAGAAATCAGACCAATAGTTTATTCCTACATGCATGTACTTATAAAATCTGCAATACGCACAGATTTAAAGAGAGACAAGGAGAAAGAAAGAAAGAGAGAGGAGAGGGGAATGGGAGAGGGGAAGGAGAGAGGGACAAGAGGAGAGGGCGAGAGAGAGAGAGAGAGAGAGAGAAAGAGTTATTGACTTTCTAAAAAAAAGCAGGTTAAATATCACTGTTCAAGTGATCTCTTTGTCTCTCTCAACCACACACACATATATATATATGTGTGCATGTGTGTGTGTGTGTGTGTGTGTGGAGGCGCGTGGTGTAATGATTACCATTGTAGAAAATGGACGAGACGAGTTCAAATCTTGGACGAGGCTGTTTGCATTTCCTATAGCGCTAATACACTTGGGAAAGGTATGGATCCAAGTATTCTCCCTCCAATTATGGATAAATAGTACGTCAAGCTGTGCAGTTTAACTTAGATTAACCAACCAGTCTAGGAGAATGAAAACTTTTAATTCAATTATGTTAAATTCCGCTTAAGAAATTGCAGAGGGGTTGGTACACACACACACACACACACACACACATATATATATATATATATATAATATATATATATATTCCTAATAGTAAACTCAGCAAGAAGCAGCAGATCAACAATGGAAATTGTTTTTGTAAAGGCTGTTGGTCGCAAAATCAAAATTATTCAAGGAGACAAGTCGTTTTAATTCTTTGGATTTTGTTAAATGTTACATCGATCTAGTACGCTTGACCTTGCTGCTGTTTGAGCTACATTTGAATCTTAAAACAAGTGTTTTTATGCCCTTTGACCAATAATATATAAATATATTTTATGCGTCAGTTGGATGCTTTCACTATCAAATCTGCATTTACTTGCAATTTGGCGAATTATCAAACAAAATATATGCATCAAAGCAGAGAGAATGAGGAGCGTGTTAATAGTCGAGGTGCTTATTTTGGTTTACATATGGCGTCGAAGAATGAATTGTTTCATGTTCCAAAAAGAAAGAAAGAAAGAAAGAAATGGTAATAAAGAAATAAGTGGGATAAATAAGAAATACATAATAGAAATGAAAGAAGAAAAAAGTAAAAATGAAAGCAGACAAGGAGAAAAGGTAAAGAAGACGAAGGGAGAAAAGAAATAAACAAGTAGCAAGAAGAAATAAAGAAGAGTATAATAAACTAAAAGAGAAGAAAATGTGAAGGTGTATAAGACTGAATAAGAACAAAAAGACCAATAAAGGGATGTGAGAGAAAGAAGAAGAAAAAGGGGGAAAGAAAATAAATAAAAATAAATAAAAATAAATAAAAAGATAAATGAATAAGCTAGCAAGTAAGAAGGAACAACGGCATAGGGGGATAGAAAGAAAGAAAAAAGAAAGAAAGAAAGTTAGGGCGAAAATGGAGAAATAATTAGACGAATCAAAGAAAAAATTGAATGAATCTGGGGGGGGGGCAGATTGTTTCTTTTTTAGATATGATTGATAAGAATTTTCATGTTAAATGAAGATTTATAATTCTTTTTTAAATCTAAAATGTTTTATTCAAATTATGTTATTCCTCATCCATCTTTTTCGTATCTTACCACTACGATTTCTTTCTTTCTTCTATTTTTAACCGCCTTATCATTAAGAGACTAATATTTTTACTCATACAAATCGTAGATCCTTACCACTTTCAAAGCCTTAGTTTTGGCTTCAGAAGTTTCTTTGAGCCTTGTATTTTGGGGACAATTTTTCTGTAACTATAGAAATCAAAATATAAATACTTAACGACTAAGGAAAACGGGAAACCTATTAATCTTTTATTGAACATTTTCATAGAGAGCGTCTCTTTAATTAAATCTTTCTTAATGTGAAACAATAGTTAGCGAGTTAGAGTTAGTCTCGTAAATCATTAGTAAAACAATCCTGATTTGATGATTCATATTGATGGTCTTGTGTCAGACAAAGCTAACAGCATTTATCAAATGGAATGCTAACTTAACCTGGTTATCTTATTAAAACGTCCTTTGTAATTCAGCCAACAAAGTCGGCTCTTTTTAGAAAAAAATGCAACATTACATAGGCATGTCAGCCAAAGACGTGTTTGAATTGGAGCCTATGAACCTTGGAGCCCAACACTGTGTCAATATGTATTCCATCTCAAGTGAACAACGTGTGTGTTAGAGCATCTGTATCTGCGCTGCTCTCAACTACTTTCCATCCCTTTTCTCTATTTCAACACTTGTTCCGGCCGAGATGAAAGCCTAAAAATATTACGAGGATCAATACCTGATTATTGCCCCCGAGTCCATGTGCACGAGAGAAGCGGGTATGGAATGGTGGCAGCCAACTAAGTGAGAGGACGTTCGCTGTAGCGATGGTGGACGCCGTGTGCTTGTTGAGGCAAAGAAAAGACACCACTATTCTTCTAGCGTTCCTCTTGCAAGAATGCTGCAATATTATTACTTCAAATAATGAACAAACGAGTAACTAACGTTTAAGAAGAAGGAGCGCATAAACGTCGCCGATGTTATCATCATCATTTTTGTTGCTCCTGCTATTGTTTAATTTTTGTTTTTGTTTTTATACCAACTTTATGAATATTATCAAGACAAGAATTATTATTATTATTATTATTATTATTATTATTATTATTATTACAAATAATTTTCTCTCTGAAGTCTCTCGCAGGTTATGTGATAGCAAGGACCCTCAGTACTCTAGCGTTCTCTTTGACATTCTGTTCAATTTTAGTCAATGTAGTCAGGATAATTAATTTCTTCCTCTGATCCCAGTTCTTCCACAATTTTTACAAAGGTATTTAAAGCTGTTCCAAGTTCTCCAATATCTATCGGTACGATTGTTTTGTCATCTACAATATTTTCTTTTAAGGTCCTGATATTTATTCAGCTTTTGTCTATATTTCGATGTCTCTATAAAATCTGATGAAACATCTATTTCTGTTATTTTCTAGTTTGCGTTTATGCCGTTTGTCTGCACGGTTTAACCAAAATTATTTGCACAATTCCCAGAGTATCACTTTCCCCATTCTATTGTAGGTGTTATATATTCATCCTGGGATAGTTTGCTGTCTTTATTTGTGTAGTTTACTATTTTGTCCTTTTCTTCACATTGTTATTGTTGTTGGTTATCATGACTATTACAAGTATAAAATACACTTTAGTAGAGCTTTTAAGATACCTCGTCTGAATGTCGATTCCAAAGCCAAAAATTATTTTTGCCTCAGACATGTCTAATCCACCGACATCTCTAGCTAGTGTAAAAGTTTTTCTTTATAATTTAGTTTATCCTGAATATAAAGGAAAGTATTCTGAAGCATCATTTGATCTCACGGCCGAAACAGAAAAGAACATATATTTTTCAAAGACACTCATAGACATCGGTGAATTCTTAAAATGTCGAGTATGCACAAAAGATAAATAATAGAATCCCACGGATGTGAAAAATATGGCTGGCGTTATCAAGTGACAGGCAAGGATATTCATATAGTTTTTTCCTTCATTTAATATAGTCAAGCACAAGAACACAAGAACGGGGAAAACAAAGAGGATCAAACACGCTACACAAACAATAGTCAGGCAGACCCTCTCCGCTTGGAAAACTACTACAATATAATTCTTTTACACACATTTTCCTTCGCTTAACTTTGTGCCACACTAATATAAGATTAATAAGTATCTGTAATATTATTTGGGTTGTTCACTTTTCGATATCAATCATAAGATGAATGTGCGCATGTGTTCGTTCTATATGTACGTGTCTACATATGCATGCACAGACGCGCTTAAAAATGTACTGATTATTAATGTCACTTTGATATGTATACACTTAGTGTTAAAGCATTTTTTCTAAGTTTTATAGTACATATATAAAAATGCTCAACTGATTGTCAGAAGCATTAAAAGTGGTTTAAGTGCACTTCTTGTGTACTTATATCACTCTTAGTTATTGCACAGCCATTATTGTCTATTTCATTATGGGCGTGTGCTTAATAACAGCCTTTTAGAAAATTGTTCTATTCGCCTTATTTTCCTCAGACTGAACCCGAATACGTTGAAGCATGTGTACACAAGTGTTTATAGCGTGTAGAATATACGACACTTACTTCCTTGTTTTATCACCATCTTAGATAACAGGCCTGCCGGTATTATTATTATTATTATTATTATTATTATTATTATTATTGTTGTTGTTGTTGTTATTATTATTGTTATTATTATTGTTATTATTATTATTTCACTCCTTATGAGTTTTTCACACCAGTGTTAGCTGATGGTCTTTCACAGGTGTTTGAGTGACAACAAGTCTCCTCGTTTATATAAGACGTATTTATCATTTTTTAACAAAATAAACATTAGTTAGTGAAAAAACAAATGAGTAACGAACAGATGAAAAATACTAATCCTCTGAGAGGATCTATAACCAAAATACATTCATTATGTTTTATAAGACAAACCCATTGAGATATATTATGTTCTTATGTGTTTTGAAGTTATAATAATGAAATTGGATAAACAGATCATTATCCACCACATAACTCTCTTCCTCTCTCTCTCTCTCTCTCTCTCTCTCTCTCTCTCTCTCTCTCTCTCTCTCTCTCTCCACCCCTCTCTCTCTCTCTATATATATATATATATATATATATATATATATATATATCCATTGCTATTTAATGTGATGAGTGGGCTAGTCGTTGAAATTGAAAGTTGTGTCTACCTTGAAAATTCGTATTCAAAAAGAGACAGATGTGAAGATAGATAGATAGATAGATAGATAGATAGATACAAAATGGGATTAATAAATTATTTTATTTAATTTTAAATTTAAATATTAATAAATATCTTAAACACTCGTGTGGTGTTGTCGTGATTATGTCATCATTACTGCTCGGTTTCAAATGATGGATTAAATCATTAGAACACCAGTCACTCTTTCTTTCTATTTTAGAATATTTTTTTTTACAAATAGACTGAAAATATTAGAAATAACATTGTTTTGTAACAGATGTTCGATGTACCCCAAATTTATATTCACGTAGAGCACACAAGCGTACGTTAATGAAATATGCCACTTATTCCATATTTCCAACATAGTCTTCTTTGGATCTTACAAGAATTCGTAGCAGGTAGCGTTTCAATTAGATATAATCTAAGACCATCAGGTGAAAAGTAAGGTCTAACCTTGAATGGACTCTCGTCCAATCTAAATGCCGATGGATTATTTTCTGTTCAATTCAAAGCCCGCGAACAAGAGACGGGCACTGATGTAATGGCTCGTTCAGACTCTTTATAGCATTCCGATTACGTATAATGGAGTGAAAATACAGCTCCAAGTAAGCTTTGAAGCACAAAATCGACGAGTGGAATGATTACAGCAACCACTGCCATCTAACCACTCAACGATTCAGTCGTCAAATCTCTTGGCCTTTCCAAGTCAGTTTTCTTCCATGTTGATAGGTTTTCAGTCTTCCTTTTCGTTTTCGTTTATTTTTTCTACTTTCACATTTTTACATTCTAAACTTACTATCTTTCACTCAAGGGAGCCCCCCCTCTCTCTCTCTCTCTCTCTCTCTCTCTCTCTCTCTCTCTCTCTCTCTCTCTCTCTCTCTCTATCTATCTATCTTCAACACTCATTTCCATCAATTTATTTTATCCTGTGCCTTTCTTCTTCTTCTTCTTCTTCTTCTTCTTCTTCTTCTTCTTCTTCTTCTTCTTCTGCTGCTGCTGCTGCTGCTGCTATAGTAATTTAAGATTATTGATAGGTTATCCAGAAATGAATGTTGTTTTTAAACGGGACACTATTAGAAGCTGAATAATGGACCACTTTCTGTCGAAATTAGTAAAAGACATTTGTAGCCTAGAGGGCGACATAGTTATCTGCTTTCTTAACTTCTTTCATAGTAAGTTTCGGCATCTTCAAATAAGCATTGACGAAAAGAAGGTTCATGTGATTCTGTTCAATTTAACCATTCGACTAATTACTTTATTTGATCGAAAAGCCCAGTTAATAAAATTTCATCTTGGAATGGCAAAAACTTTCGTTTGGTCTATTAAATAAAAATAAGACAACTTTTGAAATTTTCCATATATTCATCGTTTAGAAAACTTCATAATTCAATCCTTCCGCCATTTTTTCTACTTTTCTTTTTAAAGAACTGCACTAGAATCAGATCGCAGTCTTTTGTTGTTAAAAGACTGGAGTAAATTCTGGAGTAATTTAGTGGTGCAATAACTAGCAGATACGGCAAAACCTTTAGTCAAACTGTTATAATTTTTACCAAGGCACTAAAGAAACATGCTATCTAGCAGTATACTAATATTGGAATATTACGCCCTGTTAACTATTCCCAGAAGTGGTTTTTAATGAATGCTGCTTCCATTTGGTCTAATTTAGAACAGTACTTGTTCGAATGATTCGTTTGCTTCTGTGGAAGGAGCTTATAGTGGAAGGTTCCAATTTAATCTTACTATATGTGCAATATAACATTATTTGGCTGAAAACTGTTCTTTGGTATGGTTAATGAGGATTAATTTAACTTGCTCCACAATTTCTTGTGTTCCATTGTACTATAAAGTATTCATTTTTTCGTTGCCTGTTATTTTATTTTAAAAATTGATCCTTTTCTTACGTTTGACTCGCAAATTACACACAAAAATATGGTTCGATAGATTTTGTTCTTGTTTATAATGATTTCTCGACGCTTGATTTAAACATTTTTTAAATATTAGCTATTTCCTACATTGTATAACGTTGATTATTATCGAGTAATGTCTTCATTTGAAACTTTGCAAACCACTTTAGAGATGTTCAATCATTCACGGTATTTATTCAATAAATTACATAAGTCTTTCTTTCTCTTCTGAGTGTCATTTTTACCTTTCTTAAGATAAAATAAACATAGAAATTTAAAAAAAAAGGTTGCTTATTTTTTCACTTCTAATATTAAACTCAATAAGCAAAAAAGTATACCAATTTTGGCAAGTTTTTAAAAGAAAATTCCCCCTGTTGTAACAGCTTTCGCAAAATAATCAAAAGTTATTTTTTAATATAATTAGTTACAGTTAAACGCTTCTAATTAAATATAATTATAAAAAGTAAAGGAACGAAATATCTGGAGCTGGATTCATGCATTTGTCAAACATTAGTAGATAATCAGCTTCGGCTGGAATTCGAACCTCATTCACTAATTCTGTCCCATCTACTGCGTTGATAAGCGTTACACCACCTTACAATTTCCCAACTTAACTTTCAATATATTTACAAAAATATATTCTAATCAATTTATCTAATTACCAACAAATTTATCTCCCTCTGTATCTCCCTATTTATCTGTTCTTATATGTCCATATACTTCTCTCTATATTTGTCTCATCTCTTACCTATCTACTTTAACTACCCATTTAACCACCAAAGTATCCACTAAATAATTTATTAGTCTATTTTTTGTTCGCGCCGTTTTATCTTTTTTTTTTCTTTGTTGTTTGTCTTCATTCTCTTTCTCATTCTCTGTTCCCTAATCACTCACCCTCTCTCATCTAATGTTTGTTAATAATTCATATCAGTAGTGGCGCTCTAATGAAAGTTTGGTCAAGAATAATATCTGAAAGATCGTCACTTGCCCCCTCTACACTCCCAACACTTCCACTGCAAATGCACAAAACAGTCCATTGCCAGCGGACTCTGTTTCTC
This sequence comes from Doryteuthis pealeii, assembly GCA_023376005.1. Taxonomy (NCBI): domain Eukaryota; kingdom Metazoa; phylum Mollusca; class Cephalopoda; order Myopsida; family Loliginidae; genus Doryteuthis; species Doryteuthis pealeii. The sequence continues at coordinate 7,045,072 of CM042148.1, forward strand.
ATTTCATTTCACATTTTCTGCAAACATTTTAATTAGTAATCATTGATGCTAGGACGCATTTATTCACAAAGAAAAAGAAAAGGTTGGATTAATTAAAAGATATGAATTGCTACTTCTTTTTTTGTCCGGCAGAATAAGACAGCATTCAATCAGCCGCTACTAAGAGTTTATCATCTGTAATCCGTTCGGATTTCACACGATATTTATTATATTTATGTGTTGCTTTTGTTCACACCACTTCTTTGCTTGAAGTTTTTGTTTACCCGATAATGAAATGTGTATTAATATCAACTTGTTTTCTGGGGTTTTTTTTTAATTTTTTTTTTTTTTTTTAGATATTTTGCTTCGTTTTCCTTCTTTTCCCCCCATATCTTTGGGCTTTTCGTCGAGAAAAACTGACTCTTCTTTTCATATTATCTTATTTTTTAACTAACCGCTTAGTTGCGTAAAAATAATGAACTTATCCACCATTCAAGATTCTCTGCTCTGTCGATCAGTTTCCAACACATTTCCACACAGAAAAGATCTGGAAAAAATGCTTTTTTTGCATGGTGAAAAGTAAAACGTTTCGAGATTCATTGCTCGTCGGCTATTGTAGCCTTCGCAAAGAAAAGCGGATCACGTTTTCGTCTAATTAGAATTGCACGCATACACCCATGTTTGCCAAATATGCATGTATTGTGATACTGCTATAAAATTAATGGCTCAAAAAGCAATCAATGTAGTGCAGTGGATAGTTTATTAGTCTACCGATATTGTTCTTCGTTGGGTGCTTCATGAATGTGGCCGTTGAGCAAGTTGAGTGTTAATATTTTACTTCTCTTAGATAAGGATCACATTAGTTAGTAAGGATTTTAGTATCATTCAATAATCTTTTAGGTTTCGTGCGAATAATTGTTCAACGGCATCCGTCCTCAGGCAACTTGGAAGAATAATGTTGTAGTTACTGATGATGATGAAGATGGTTATGATTCTGATGAAGAGAAGGACGAAAAAAGTATATTGGTGATACCAATAATTATGATGGTGGTAGAGTTGGCAATTATGATGATGATGATGAGGATGATGAGGATATTTGTATATAATATTGCTGGTAATATTTAAGAGATGATGATGATGATGATGATGATGATGATGATGATGATAAGAAAAAGACTGAAGGACTCTTTTATGTCCTGACTCTCACTAAGAAATAAAATATTCGTTTTTATAATCTATTTTATAATCATTTCCTTCGTTCACAAGTTTGAAGCAATACAATTTGTCCTCCTTTCATCTCGGTTGCCGCACACGAATTGGTTTATTCCACGGAACGTTTGCTTTTTTTTCCTGAGAGAGTGGGAGACGAATACACATCAGCGCTAATTCATAATGGCATACTTTAAAGATCTAAGATTTTGTTCCCCCACCTCACAGCTTTATAAGTTGCGTTTGGCTGGCTCACCCAAATCCGAAAACATAACAAAATCGCTAAAATCTTCTTCTGAGGTAAGGTTTTATATCGATTCACTTTCTAGACATTTCGGTATTTCTTTCGCTGGCAATCAGTGTCATTTGAAGCCAACGACTGTTTCTTTATTGCGTTTACGGATGCCAAAAAAGACACAATTTGCAGTTTTACGTTTTCCCTAAAGAGAAGCGAATATCTTGTAAAGAATTTTTACTATTAAGAATGATTTTTAATTAAAAAAAAATTATCATATGTATGTAGAATCCATTTCGGTAATCCTTTATATATTTATATTTTAAATCTTATTCAAAGATTTTTTACAAGCATGATACTAATATTCCTGGAAAAGAGGTTGAGTATTGCCCATTTTGGTCTTTGATTTCCCATCTTTGTTTCTAATAATTAGTTCTGTTAACTTTAAGCTAAAAATGACTATTCATTTGTTCACAGATTTTGTTTACTTGCTGAGTCGCACCCGCAGGTCTAACATGAAATTTAAACATTCTACGAATTGACTGAAACCCTAGGGCAAAGAAGGAAACTCTATAATAATTGTAAGCTGAAGACCAGGGATTCACTCTACAGACAGCAGCTACCCATTATTCTAAAAGAGGTACACACAGAGGAATGCTATGATATCTTCGACTAAAATAAAGTATCTGATCTATGTTTTTAAAAACCACATTAAAGAAGCGACCTAGAGTAATTTCATATCCTCCATAATAAATAAGGCATAGTTATATTTTCATGAAATGGAAAATAAGTATTCACTTTGAGATGGCATAAATTGAATCATTTTATGGGGGAAAATGTTTAACCAATTCAAACACAACGGTTTACACTTTTTAATGGTGAAAATAGTTAACCCAAATCTATCTGTTTTATACTACTTGTCGAGGTAAAAACGGCGTAATATTGAATAACACTTCTTAAATGAAGCTGCTTCAATCTAAGACTAAACATAAAAACTTCTGCGCTTTCTTAAATACAATAAAAAGGTCATTTTCCACTGTTTTTCTTTTGTTTGTTTGTTTGTTTTTTATCATGAAACAGGAGCAGAAGCTTCAATATTAAATCAGCAATCATGCAAAAATAATAGATGGTTCAGTAATGATAATATTGTTCTTTACTTTGTGATGAGTTCGCTGAAATGCATCGTGTAGCTGAGAACAATTCGCTTTCTACCAAGACCAGCCGATTGTTAAAAGAAAGGAATGTGTCCATTGTCTTTGCTAGGGAGAAAATACGAAATGCATCAGAGGCTAAACAAGTACTTCTGTTTCGTTTAAAACTTACACACGAATGAATTAGGCACACTTTACATGGCAGTATATATTTGATAGAATAAAATGCTTATCTTTTACAGTTTTTATAGTCTTCTTTTTTCTAATTTTTTTCCACTCATTTTTTTTATGCATACAAGTATGCATGTAAATTGGTAAATGTAACTTTTATAGATACTGTATTTACCGATTTATAAGACACATTGTCTTATTAAAACAAATAATATTGCACTGCATTCAATACACTGATACAACAAACTGGAGACCGATTATTAAACATGAAGGATTTTGAATGATGTCCATTGAGAATAAAAATCCCAATGTTTAAAAGTAAAATAAATGGCATTCTAAATATTTTGTCTTCTTTCAAAACAATATAAAAAGTCTGAAATTTGAAATCGTGTAACTTAAGTGAATGGTATATTTTTTCGACTTGGTAACTAATTCTACGTATGAGTACAGATACACAAATATCTCCTTTCTCTCACTCTCACTCTCACTATATACACATATATAGAGGGTATATACACATATATATTTTGTAGATGGTTCCCCTCTTGATACCAGTCTCAAAACATGCAAATACTTGCATGTATTGTGTAAGGAAAATGTTTTCTTCGTTTTTCTTCTCGGTAGTTTATACGTAAAATCTTGATAGGAATACTTAAAGGATATTTTTTCTCTACAGTTTTTTAAACCAACGTTTCATGAAATATGTTTCTTTGAAGGTTCTATCTCTTTATTTATCTATCTGCCTACGTTTTAAAGCAAAGGATATGCCATATTAAATCGATTTTGCTAAAATAACTAACAAAAAAATTAAAATTAAACAAAAAATATGGAAGTACTTTCAAATTTTAGATGCAACCAAACAGGTTATTTTTTCTTTTCAGCTATTTTTCAGATTCCATTCCTCATTTTAAGGGACTTAGATGGTTTATGGGAGAATGATAGGCGGTTTTATTTATCTATTCATTTATTTATATGCATGTAAGTGCATCTGAAAATTTACAGTAACTCACTATTATCATGAAAATATTATTCATAGACAGCATCTGGTGTTTATCAAAAGAAGAAAAAGACGGTGGCATAAAAGTGTGACACTTTATAGTCACATTATATTTGTAGTATTTTATAACCACCGCTACGTTATGAAATATTTGAAGACATTACTTTGGCACTAGCCATGCTGGATTGGAACAGCGAGCTTATGATAAAAGAATAATTTGCGTTTGTGCGTTTGTATCTGTGTTCGTTATCTTAGAAAAATACTCCTGTATCTTAATATCTTGTCTTTCTGCCTGTTCCATTTGTTCGGTCATATTCCTAAAAGATAAACGAAGCTGTTTTATCCCATTGGCAGTGATTTCCAGTTAAATGACAATTTCTACTGAACTCTGTTCTTTTGGGGTTGTCTGTACGCTTTTACATACAGCCAGTTAAATATACCTGTTTATGTATACTGCTAAATTTTATAAATGCGAGGGAGGATATGCTTACTGGGTTATATAGTTACGCATCTGCAACCAATATAAGTAATCGGTGTTCAAACCCCGGTACCTGGACCTCGAACGCCGATTTTTGAGGCAAGTACGCCATACTCATTTGAAAAATTGATACAGAACAATCTCCCCAACTTGATTTCTTTCCCGCCTTTTGGTCTTACGACATACTAAACTAATTTTACCAAATAAAAATATGGGGGACAATTTCTACGAAATGTTGGTATTCTAAAGCCAGTAAGGTCTGTTGGTAAATTTGAATAGCTGTGTGTTGAATCCCATATAAAATCCAAGCCAAGCAAACCATCTCCATTTGGAAGATTGGTGCAACAAAATCTCTCTACGACATTTTCCCCTCTACCCGACCTGGACTATCATAAAATCAGTGAAAACTATTTTTTTTACATAAAATCAAATGAATGTGAAATTCTGTTAACTTTTGAGAATTGTTTGTTTTCTTTTACTGTAGCAACAAGATGAAAGTATCCAAGCTTATTTTGTTGTCATTACTACCACCAATCATCGTTCTACAACTTCTCTTGAGAGAAAACTTTCAAATGCCAACTATTTTTTCATTTAGATAAGATTTGTTATGAACTCAGTTGGTTAGTTCTGGCTATAGTGTAAACATTTTCACAGATTTCATCCCTTTTTTTTTCTTTTTTTTTTTTTTTTTTTGGTGAAGGGCACTATTCACATAAAAACCTTAAGTTCTGTTTTATGTCCGGAAAGATAGGTTCAAATCTTTCTTTTTTTTCATCTTAACTTGAAGAAAATATATACAAACTGTAAAAATATACCAAAACATTTTTTGGAAATTGACAGTTTCCGATACTGTAGTCGATTCTTAAACGATAAAAGTTGAAATGAAGCAAGATTTCAGACCATAGAAACATTATGCCTTTTCTAGAACATCGAAAATGTGACAGATCAAAATAAATCACCTTATCAGTACTAGTACATTTTCAAACCTGTGTTCGTTATTTTTATCACTTTTGTCATAAGGCAATATTTCATCGTTAATAAAATGAACGATGATTGTAAGTTTTATCTAATTTTCTTTTGGTGGCATGAAGGAAGAAGTTCATTATGACGACGAGTTTTCTATTTGATTGCATTATATGAATGAGATATGAGTTAATTTATGTTTTCCTGCTTAATTTCTAGGTTAAGATTTAGTGGCAATAATAAATTTGTTTCGTTCTGAGTTATTTCGCCTTGTACACAATTCTTCTAATTTCAGTGGCTACGATTGCATCTTTTATTTAGATGCAACAAAATCACCAGGAAGAGAAAATGCGTGCATTTTACACTTACTCATATACTACTACGGGACCGTGCCTAAAGGGACATTTTCTGATTCATTAGCTAGTGTTTCAGCTCGTTAATTTGACCATCTGAAAAATGCTTAACAGAGAGAAGATACTTTTCTACTTTACATTGGCAAGCCAACCAATCTTAGATAGAATTGGAATTGATTATATTTAGTAACTATCAGAGGTTTCTATATAAATAGCTGAGCGATATCAAATACAAAAAGCTGACGTCTTCATTTATATCTAAAATAATTGACCTAGTCTATATTTGTTACTGTGATTATGATATGATGCTAATTGCATAATTTAGACACCTATGAGAAATTTAGTTTATATATATATATATATATATATATGTCTCTCTCTCTCTCTCTCTCTCTCTCTCTCTCTCTCTCTCTCTCTCTCTCTCTCTCTGTCTCTCTGTCTCTCTCTCTCTCTCTCTCTCTCTATATATATATATATATATATATATATATATATATATATATAGAGAGAGGGGGGAATACAAATTTGATCTTCTTCCTCATAAATGTTAATCTGTGTGTATTAATGTTAGAAAATCTACGTTGACCCAATCTCCTAAATTGAGAGTTTCCCTTTTCTTGTTTACTTTGAAAACTTAAGCCTACTTCTGGGAAATCCGCAATTTCTCCGGCCACCTAGCTGCAAAAAATAATAATTAAAACTTAAGAAAGCCTGACACCTGAATAGATCTTAATGCTGAAATGTGCATGCAAACATCAAATACATTCTGAGATTCATGAAAATAGGGAATTCCATATTCAGCATCTCGAAAATTGTTTATGTTGGTAATATTTTTCCCGGGGGACAATTGAAAAAATGGCTTGTGAAATATTCAAAGAAATAGAACCACCTGTCTTGCAATAGGAAGATTTTTTATTTAATCTGCAGAGAAATTTTCGAAACGGTACATTGCTAGACGTGTAAAAAAATCATATAACATTCATTACATTACCCTGGGGATTTTGCTTTATTCGTTACTGTCGAGTTGGGCGAGTAACAGAAGATAAATAAATAAGAAACGCAATAAATAAATAACTGTTTGCGCTCTTTCTCTCGTCCTCTGCGCATGTCAGGGACGAAAAACATTACTGAAAAATGCATGTTGCCATGGTGCATTTATATAGAGTGCTGCAAGAAGTGTTGCAAATCTGGGAAAAGGTGAATGCACATTGGGTGGATATATTTTCCCATTTTACTTTTTATTGTGATAACGCCCTATTCAAATATTGTGAGTGTATCAAACGTCCATTTAAAATCATTTATAGATGAGAAATATTTGCGAACTTTGAACTAATTTCTTAATGACAAAAAATGTGTAAGTTAGTCTCGCAAACCATGGGTATTGTTCGATCCTTACTGGGTGCCCCTCACTTGTGGCCTTATGCCAAAAATTTTGTTTAGTAAAATGGAAATAAAATGTCTAGTAGCCAATTATTAGAGCTTTGCATATAAAGTGGTTTCCAGTATTATTAGTGCAAATTAATCTCTCAGACTATTGCTAATAAGTGATAGTGAATGTTTCACAATTATTAACTAAGATTAGGTTAGTAAATATTAGATTGGTTTTAGTCTTTTCTTAATATCTCTAAGTGGTTGGTGTCCGAGCCTCATTAGAAAATCAGGATATGGAATGTTGATTTTTTCAAAATTTTAAAGATTGGCAGAACACTTCTTTTTTTTATCTGCCATTAATCCGATTTTGTTTATTGCCTATGAAATTATGAATCGTTAATGAGGATTGTTGACGGGTAGTTTATTTTGTGCTTTATTTTCAGTTAGTACTTCCCTAATGTTGCCTAGTGCGAATTTTGGTAAATGTTTGCCATGTGCTTTAAGACAAGTCTCCCAAGATTATCTATAAAAACACAAGATGAAAGATAAAGAATTGTCTTTTTTCTGAATTGTAAGTTGAATGTCTATATCACTTAAGTATCAGTGATTTTCATGTGAACATGCTCGCATGGCCATAAAAAGATTATTTTGCACTGTTTTTATTTTTGAAGTCAGATATTTATTTCCTCTTTTTGGTCGAATAGATGTGAATGAGTTTCACCAACTGGGTAGTGAAGAAATAACTACAGACGGCGTGATCTTAGATCTAAAGCACCAACGATGAAGCGATTGGAATTGCAAGATGTGAGATATTAAAAAATGGTGAATAGCAATTGGGAAGCGGCAAGATTTTCTCTTTAACGTGATGACGCATTGAAAGAACGAGATAGCACTATTTTTCTTAGTTTTTATTTATTCATTTATTTCATTTTATTTTATTCTTTTTTTAGCGGGTAAGGGCCGTGATATGCTGGCCAATAAAACTGCACATAATTGGACATTTTTTGTTACTTCCTTCGACCTATCGCTTTTCTCGGCGCTTTCTCCATTTTTATATGCCAACACTTAATCTTTTTTATTTCTTTTTAAATGAGAGAGAAAGGACAAAAAGAAAATAGAACCTTATGCTTGAGTGATTGTTGGTTTCTTTTTTATACTTTCCAAGCGGACACCAGCAGAATTCTTTTAAAAAGAGCAACTCAACTAAAAATTCATAACGTGAATTTATTACCACTGCCTTAAGGAGTGGTTTGACGGAGATGTTGATATATATATATATATATATATATGCCAGTGTGTGCAATATACACACACATATATATCTACCAATCAATATATATATATATATATATATATATATATATATATATATATATATATCAACATATGATTATACAAACGGAGGTATGTATATATGTAGGTATGTATGTATGAAGAATATATCCTGAAAAAATGAATCGAGTGAAACGGCTTTGATCAGTAGACACTCATGTTTGGTACAGAACAGTAAATGATAAAACTAACAATTTAAAAATCAATAGGAACAAAGAACAATAAAATTGAAAGAATGCCACCACTCTGGTGTCGGCACACTTTAGTTTTTAAAAAATTACATTTCAGTCATTTCTGATAAATTAGAAATTAGACTCACCTCTGATAAATTGTCAGTGTCCACATGACTTGAATTGGCCAATGAATGATGACTTCAATGTTTAACGAAGCCATTTGTTATTTTCTATTCTGTTTTCACAGATGATGAAGACAAGGGAGCTGTCGGAGAACAACAGAAATGCTATTATTACTAAAAACAAAAACCTCTAAAGGTTACAAGGCCACTTCCAAAGACTTTGGTATCCCTGAATAAATAGTGTGCAACTTTATTAAGATGTTTGCTAAGTATTCAACTGCCAAGAGTCCTGGAAGTGGAAGTAAAATAGAAAATCGATGAGAAAAATCTTCTACGGTTGGTGCGAACTGTGAAAAAATAACATGTAAAACGTCCAAACAGCTGAATGCTAACCTGTAAAATATGCGTCATGGTTTCATTGCGTTTCATACGCTGCAAGGGATTTAGAGGAAAAAGCAAAGGAGAATCCATGACTGGAAATAGGCCCAAAATGGAACCACTACATATTCTCAAAGAATACCTGTATTAATTACAAATATTCTGTGCAAATATTATGTGAACAAACGAAACCATATCAGAGCCTTTTGGCAGTTTATACTGGTGATTTGTTTACAGACGATGAAATGAAGCTTATATATATATATATATATATATATATATGTATATATATATATATATATATATATATATATATATATATATATATAGAGAGAGAGAGAGAGAGAGAGAGAGACATTAAGTTCGCTTGACACAGGGAGAACTTCAAATCAGCAATTCCAAAATCAGCATTGGAAATGTTGACTCCTGTGACAATCCCTTAAGAAAGTATCAGTTATGCTACTATGTAATATGTCATTTGTCAAACAAAACCGCTATATATGAGTATGTTATGATTGACACAAACACACCTACAAAATTACTTGGTGGGAAAAAATAATTACTATTTTCTGTTGTTGTTTTTTTATTATAATTTTTATAGACTGTAGGGATTTTTTTTTACCTTTTGTAACGTTTAAAATTCTAAATCCTTTTTCTTGCGGGAATATTTTCCCTTTGTATTGTAAATGCAAAACCAACGTTTCTCTAATTATTAACAATTGAAAAAGAATGTCATCAACTCTTTTCTATTTTCTCGCCAAACTTCTCTATCTATTCCTCTCTCTTTTTCTCAATTGCTTACTTTGACTGGCCACGCATTCATTTTTATCAGCTGCACTTTCCTATGTTCCTCCCCAGACATCATTTTATTAGGCACGAGAGCCTTAGGTAATTTGCCCGTGCCATCCTGAACTTTCAGCTGGCAATATATGTTTACATTTAACACGCAATTCCTTTTGGCATTAAAATATTGCAAGCTTTCTCTTTTCTATTTATTTCTCTTTTTTTTTCTTTTTTTTATAGTCTTTATTCTTTATATTCTTTACAGCCGTTAACAATTTAATTTTTCGAGTAATTTTATTCACTGTTGATGCTGGGCGCCATTTAGATTACTTCCTGCTTCTACTTCCTGTACAATACCATACATGCCGATGGTTTTACTAGTTTTAAGAATGATGGACGCTATGAACACCATTCTCTCTATTATTATTATTATTATTATTATTATTATTATTATTATTATTATTATTATTATGCCAGGACTTTATCATCGAGTTTTTCACACCAGTCATAACTGGTGGTCTTAACTGAAGTTTGAGTGACCAAATCTCTTCAAGTCTCCAGGACTCTTCTAAGTATTCTAGCCGATCTCAGTGCTTTTATCTGGACGGCTTCAATTGTTCCTGAGTTTCCTATGTCTCTTTTACAGGTCTTTAAGGATTAATCCAAGTACTTCAACTATGATTGGTATCACCGTAACCTTCAGGTTCCATATCTTTTTTAACAGTTCCATATATCTGTCTGGTTTTTCGCTTTCCTTTACTTTTACTCTGTGATTTGCTGGAACAGTAATGTGCCCTTGTTGACAAGTTGCTTTATTTTTGTTAAATAATATTAAGTCCAGTCTTTTGGCCGGAAATGAGTGGTCCGTTTTTATCTTGAAATCTCAAAGAATTTTGTGTCTCATTTTCCAGGACATATTCTATTAATTGCATGTACCACTTGTCTGCATTGTCAAAGTTTAATTGCTTGCACAATTCCCAGTAGACGAACTTTTTCGGCTGTTGGTGACTGTTTTTGTACTCTTTCTGGAACAGTTTGTTGCATTCGCTTATTAGGTGGTTGACTGTTTTGTACCTCTCTTCACATAGCATACACTTACTATTCTTCTAAGTATTGTCCATTCTACCTTTCACATTATTAGCTATTTTGGCATTATTCTGGTTGCTATTGATAGTGATTCAGTTTCTCTCTTTAGATTTCATCTGCGTAGCTATGTCTGGGTGATTTCATGCGCAATATTCTTAGTTTGTCTTCTGAAGTGTTCGTATTATTGTTTTTCTTTCTATTTTTGTTTTCTCAATCTAAGAATTCCTGTTTTCCCGTTTGTCCTTGTGCCATGTTTGCAATTAGTATTTCTTTTGCTTGTTTTTACATATGTGTATATTATTATTATTATTAATAGTAGTATAGTAGTAGTAGTAGTAGTAGTAGTAGTAGTAGCGTCCAACGACGAGATTATTTTCAAGATATCTTATTATCGGGGAAAATACAGGGGAAAATTCATCAGGACCCTTTCCGAAAGTATTAATGCGACGTGAATATAATCAGCATAAATTTGAACTCGGTTCGGGTGTTCCGTTCTTCGTACTGATGAACATTATGCCATCTCGAATTTCCTTAGAAGACCATTAACGTAAATCGATGTGAGCTTTTAGAATTTAGAGAATACTTTCCAACAAAAAAACATGACCATTGGAAGATGTGAGCTATCATCTGGTTTTCCTTTGTTCTTTTATATCGTGTTCATTGTCTTCGCACATTAATGCGGACTTGGCTTCTCCACTGATCTATTGTTAGTCAGAGAAACTCCTCTCCATGATCAAATGGTTTGAGTACTTTCAGACTAAATTCTAATACTCATTTCCGCTGCTCGACAAAGTGAACAATTTCACGACACAATGATTAATAAGATGTCTAAATTCATGAAACTAAAAAAATAATTGTTCAATGATTAGATATCCGTAAAGCGCTCGTCTGTCAAATTATAACGCATTACTAATTAAGTTGCTCATTAAAATTTGTTCTACAGTAGTTATAGACAGGCTATGCTTTAAATAATAAATGGAATCGTATTTTTAATTAATTTCGGTATTAATGCACAGGCCCTTTCTTTTTTAAAAGAAAACTTTACACGTTTTAAGAATAATCTTCATTCGTTAGTTTTAACTACTTTTTACATAAAGCGGTTATGATTATCAAGGAGTGTTTTTAATGCTTCACTCATGTACACACACACAGACACACACACACACACACACACACACAGACACACACACACACACACACACACACACACACATATATATATATATATATATATATGTTGGCTGGATGGATATATATATGGATGGATGGATGGATGGATGCAGACACACGCACACACGCACACACACACACACACATACTCACTTAGCTAAATTAGGGATTCACACATGCATGCATACATACACAGGCACAATGCCGATTTTTCAAGTAACAGACAAATTGCTAAGCAAAGAAACTCATTGCTCTTACGTGAAATCAGACATATTTTGACTCTGAACCTCATAAATATATTTGTTTATATGTTTAGAAGCAGTTTTGTACAATACATTTACTGACCGCATTACAGAAAGACATGGTGCTTTAGGTTGACTTCCAGTGTTAGAATGATTGCCTATAAAAAGGGCTCTTTGCTATGTTTTGAAAAATGTGTGACAGCCCTTCCGAATTGATCTGGCACATGGATTAAAACCAGCGATTTTTTAGCCTTTAATCGAATTCTCTGATTATAGCTTCACTCACTAAGGTTGATGGAAATGCATTTAGTTTAAGTGGGGTACAGACATTGAGATTTTCTGTCTGGTGGAAGGATGGGTTGTATATATGTTTTCGTTTTCTTTCTCCACTGACCACCTCAAGTGAAAGCATGGCTTAAGTGTTTGAGTCGTTATCATCTAAGTACAGGAATGTGAGAGATACTAGAAATAGAAAAGTAAAGAAAACGGAAGATATATGGCTTTTACATTTTTTACCGATATTCTCTTTATTAGATTTTTTTTTTTTTGCTTTTTCTCATCCAACCTTTGATATATTCCATACTTATGATAGAAATGTGTGTGTGTATGTGTCTGATGAATTGTAAGGTACTTTATATTGATACAGTGTGGTGGACAGTTGAATAGAAGCACACATAAATTACATATATGTGTGGGGGACAACTTTATGGGTAAGATTAACAGATTATATAATTAACAGAGACATTATGCGTAGATAATCTATCTATATAGATCATGAAGTAAAGGAAGGATGATATACTAGCAGGAAAATGGATAGAAAATATATGACGATAGATATAGTACACACACACGCGCGCGCACACATATGTACACATATATACGTAAATATGTTTATATGTATACATGTATATGTGTATATTTATACATGTATATGAATATGTGTATACTTACATACATATATTCATATATGTATTCGTATATGTACAAGTAAAAGCACATGTGTTGTGTCATCAATGAGACCCCCATTACTACAAGAAATATTGATGTAACATTTTAACTCAATGTCAACATTTTCAGTTCACACACACAAATGCACATTCTCACAATATATATATATATATATATATATATATATATATATATATATATATGCTGATTTTACATTTTACGCGGGAAAATATACAACACTTCACGAAGAGAACAAGAAGACGCACTATAAATGATTTCCACTTGAGAAAGCCAGATACGGCAAATGCTTTCCCACTTTGTGAGAGGAATGCGCCTGATCTATTTTCATTTGAAGAATGAGATTTGCAGGCAATTCATCTCCTCCTGAAGAATCAGAGTATTGCGATCATTTTCCGCTTGGACGAACCTACATCACACACATGCTGGTCTGACACAGTTCTTGCATTCCGCTTTAAGACTCAGACACTTTCATGTTCCGATATTTGGAAACTTATTTAATCATATACTGAGACTAGATCGAAAAAATCTAAATCCTGACGAATATCAATCTTTAATATTTAAATACCATAGAACAATTTGTATTAAAATATAAAAATTGTCTATAACTTTGAAATCATGACATTATTCAATTAGCATACAAGATAATGTGCTAGTTGTTTTTATTTCAATGCTAATTTCATCATATTCAGAAGATTATAAATGGAAGTAAGTTTCTAAACGTATTAATAATATTCCATCTGTCAAAATACATAATGGATATAGTGACCATTTTTAAAGCTACTGTAGTAAATCGCACGATTAACTTACCAACAACAATTTTATGACAGGCGCATAGTGAGAACTAATGTTATAAAAATTTTAGTTTAAGTAATTATTTTGTAAAATAACAACCTGTTTGATTTTTGGTGGGGGTTAAAACAATATTCGCTTACAAACATTCTATATTAGATCAACTGGTGAGTTAAATTAATTTTCATAACCTGGATATAAGAGGAATGTGTAGTTATAGACAGGCTAACCAATGAAAAATATTCATTTTCATTCTTAAATAACAATAATCCAAGATTTAATGCAAAATAAAGATCAAACAAAAGGTTTGGGTATCATTAGAAATCGTCTGTACGTATGCACGCACTTGCACATATGTGTGCAAAGATAGATATAATTCTAATGAGATGGATAATAGAAAGATATGACCAAAATTTGATCCGAATGATATGCACAGACATGCGTGAAAGAAAGAGAGAGAGATATATTATCAGTGATTGATTGGGATAGGTGAATTGACAGGTATGTACATACGATATATATATATATATATATATATATATATATATATATATATTACTTAACAATACGCGCCCAACGAACTATACATATACGATACACACATATATATACAAACATGTATATAGTTATCATACTTTAAATATATATATATACATTTATATATATATAAGTGTGTGTGTGTGTGTGTGTGTGTGTGTGCGTGTATGTGTGTGTGTGTGTGTGTGTTCGTATATGTGTATAGTTACCTCACTATACTTTACGGTTCATATTGACATATTAATAACCTAAAATATACAGATCATAAATTCATACATGTATACGTATATTTTCATACCCTGAATTTTGCCATTTATACAAAGCATAGTAAGACTGTCTCTTGTGGTCACCTGGAAATGCGTAAAATTAATAGTATAACTATTTCAGTCAGATTAACTTAACCTAGTCTTCAGCTGCGGTTTATAATTTTATATTTTATGCGACAAATTTTATCATTATATTTCATTCTCTGTAAAAAAAAATAAATAGACCGATGTCTAGCACAATGTGCACGTTAAGACTGTACGTGTCGAGCACCAAGACCATAAAGTGCTCCATTTATATGATCCCAGGACAAGATGTCATGTTCGTTCGTGTTATCTGAAACCATTGTTAACGTCTTTACGCTGGGATAGGATCTACAACGTTGTCACACAATTTCACTAAAAGGTTATGTGTCATCTAATAACAGTGGTAAAGATTTTACAAAGGAAGAGCCAACTATTTTCTGACATTTCTACATTAAATATTTTCATTACTCTATATTTTTTGACTGTTGCTGACGATCTTTAATTTTTTTTTCTTACCAATTATACAGAGATCCTTAATTGCTAGAATTGTTGCTACTAAAAATGGACCTTAACACTAAGTTCCAATTTAATTCAACTTATATGTTCTCATTCAGATGAAAAATAAGACGAAAAGGAACGAGAAAAAGTACTAAGCAAATTCTAAAAGCCAAAAACAACATAAGATTGAAGAAGTCTGGAGAATTTTTGGCCAAAATTCTGAAGGCCTGAGTCTAAAAACTATATGATATAATAAGAATCTGG